>JAVGWX010000010.1:61469017-61600811 GCA_036924085.1 Ariolimax columbianus
AATGGAGAAACATTCTCAGACAACCTTACAAGCAGTCCCTCCCCACTCCAGACTGATGAACCAGAGCATACCGTCAAATGGAGAAACATTCTCAGACAACCTTACAAGCAGTCTCCAGACTGATGAACCAGAGCATACCAGTCAAATGGAGAAACATTCTCAGACAACCTTACAAGCAGTCTCCAGACTGATGAACCAGAGCATACCGGTCAAATGGAGAAACATTCTCAGACAACCTTACAAGCAGTCTCCAGACTGATGAACCAGAGCATACCGTCAAATGGAGAAACATTCTCAGACAACCTTACAAGCAGTCTCCAGACTGATGAACCAGAGCATACCGTCAAATGGAGAAACATTCTCAGACAACCTTACAAGCAGTCTCCAGACTGATGAACCAGAGCATACCGTCAAATGGGAGAAACATTCTCAGACAACCTTACAAGCAGTCTCCAGACTGATGAACCAGAGCATACCGTCAAATCGAGAAACATTCTCAGACAACCTTACAAGCAGTCTCCAGACTGATGAACCAGAGCATACCGTCAAATGGAGAAACATTCTCAGACAACCTTACAAGCAGTCTCCAGACTGATGAACCAGAGCATACCGTCAAATGGAGAAACATTCTCAGACAACCTTACAAGCAGTCTCCAGACTGATGAACAGAGCATACCGTCAAATGGAGAAACATTCTCAGACAACCTTACAAGCAGTCTCCAGACTGATGAACCAGAGCATACCGTCAAATGGAGAAACATTCTCAGACAACCTTACAAGCAGTCTCCAGACTGATGAACCAGAGCATACCGTCAAATGGAGAAACATTCTCAGACAACCTTACAAGCAGTCTCCAGACTGATGAACCAGAGCATACCGTCAAATGGAGAAACATTCTCAGACAACCTTACAAGCAGTCTCCAGACTGATGAACCAGAGCATACCGTCAAATGGAGAAACATTCTCAGACAACCTTACAACCAGTCTCCAGACTGATGAACCAGAGCATACCGTCAAATGGAGAAACATTCTCAGACAACCTTACAAGCAGTCTCCAGACTGATGAACCAGAGCATACCGTCAAATGGAGAAACATTCTCAGACAACCTTACAAGCAGTCTCCAGACTGATGAACCAGAGCATACCGTCAAATGGAGAAACATTCTCAGACAACCTTACAACCAGTCTCCAGACTGATGAACCAGAGGATACGGTCAAATGGAGAAACATTCTCAGACAACCTTACAACCAGTCTCCAGACTGATGAACCAGAGGATACGGTCAAATGGAGAGACATTCTCAGACAACCTTACAACCAGTCTTAGGATACTGTCAAACAGATAGCCGTGGTCAGACAACCTTACAAGCAGTCTTAGGATACTGTCAAACAGATAGGCATGGTCAGACAACCTTACAAGCAGTCTTAGGACATGATCAAACATATAGGCATGGTCAGACAACCTTACAACCAGTCTTAGGATACTGTCAAACAGATAGCCATGGTCAGACAACCTTATAACCAGTCTTAGGACATGATCAAACATATAGGCATGGTCAGACAACCTTACAACCAGTCTTAGGATACTGTCAAACAGATAGCCATGGTCAGACAACCTTACAACTAGTCTTAAATAGGGTCAAACAGATAGCCATGCTCAGACAACCTTCTAATTAGTCTTAGGATAGAGTCAAACAGAGACATGATTAGACAACCTTACAATCAGTCTTAGGATAAGGTAAAACAGAGACATGATTAGACAACCTTACAATCAGTCTTAGGATAGGGTCAAACAGAGACATGATTAGACAACCTTACAATCAGTCTTAGGAAAGGGTCAAACAGAGACATGATTAGACAACCTTACAATCAGTCTTAGGATAGGGTCAAACAGAGACATGATTAGACAACCTTACAATCAGTCTTAGGATAAAGTCAAACAGAGACATGATTAGACAACCTTACAATCAGTCTTAGGATAGGATCAAACAGAGACATGATTAGACAACCTTACAATCAGTCTTATGATAGGGTAAAACAGAGACATGATTAGACAACCTTACAATCAGTCTTAGGATAAGGTAAAACAGAGACATGATTAGACAACCTTACAATCAGTCTTAGGATAGGATCAAACAGAGACATGATTAGACAACCTTACAATCAGTCTTAGGATAGGGTCAAACAGAGACATGATTAGACAACCTTACAATCAGTCTTAGGATAGGGTCAAACAGAGACATGATTAGACAACCTTACAATCAGTCTTAGGATACGGTCAAACAGAGACATGATTAGACAACCTTACAATCAGTCTTAGGATAAGGTAAAACAGAGACATGATTAGACAACCTTACAATCCGTCTTAGGATAAGGTAAAACAGAGACATGATTAGACAACCTTACAATCAGTCTTAGGATAGGATCAAACAGAGACATGATTAGACAACCTTACAATCAGTCTTAGGATAGGGTCAAACAGAGACATGATTAGACAACCTTACAATCAGTCTTAGGATAGGGTCAAACAGAGACATGATTAGACAACCTTACAATCAGTCTTAGGATAGGGTCAAACAGAGACATGATTAGACAACCTTACAATCAGTCTTAGGATAAAGTAAAACAGAGACATGATTAGACAACCTTACAATCAGTCTTAGGATAGGGTCAAACAGAGACATGATTAGACAACCTTACAATCGGTCTTAGGATAGGGTAAAACAGAGACATGATTAGACAACCTTACAATCAGTCTTAGGATAAGGTAAAACAGAGACATGATTAGACAACCTTACAATCAGTCTTAGGATAGGGTCAAACAGAGACATGATTAGACAACCTTACAATCAGTCTTAGGATAAGGTAAAACAGAGACATGATTAGACAACCTTACAATCAGTCTTAGGATAGGGTCAAACAGAGACATGATTAGACAACCTTACAATCAGTCTTAGGATAGGGTCAAACAGAGACATGATTAGACAACCTTACAATCAGTCTTAGGATAGAGTCAAACAGAGACATGATTAGACAACCTTACAATCAGTCTTAGGATAGGGTCAAACAGAGACATGATTAGACAACCTTACAATCAGTCTTAGGATAAGGTAAAACAGAGACATGATTAGACAACCTTACAATCAGTCTTAGGATAGAGTCAAACAGAGACATGATTAGACAACCTTACAATCAGTCTTAGGATAGGGTCAAACAGAGACATGATTAGACAACCTTACAATCAGTCTTATGATAGGGTCAAACAGAGACATGATTAGACAACCTTACAATCAGTCTTAGGATAAGGTAAAACAGAGACATGATTAGACAACCTTACAATCAGTCTTAGGATAGGATCAAACAGAGACATGATTAGACAACCTTACAATCAGTCTTAGGATAGGGTCAAACAGAGACATGATTAGACAACCTTACAATCAGTCTTAGGATAAAGTCAAACAGAGACATGATTAGACAACCTTACAATCAGTCTTAGGATAGGATCAAACAGAGACATGATTAGACAACCTTACAATCAGTCTTATGATAGGGTCAAACAGAGACATGATTAGACAACCTTACAATCAGTCTTAGGATAAGGTAAAACAGAGACATGATTAGACAACCTTACAATCAGTCTTAGGATAGGATCAAACAGAGACATGATTAGACAACCTTACAATCAGTCTTAGGATAGGGTCAAACAGAGACATGATTAGACAACCTTACAATCAGTCTTAGGATAGGGTCAAACAGAGACATGATTAGACAACCTTACAATCAGTCTTAGGATACGGTCAAACAGAGACATGATTAGACAACCTTACAATCAGTCTTAGGATAAGGTAAAACAGAGACATGATTAGACAACCTTACAATCCGTCTTAGGATAAGGTAAAACAGAGACATGATTAGACAACCTTACAATCAGTCTTAGGATAGGATCAAACAGAGACATGATTAGACAACCTTACAATCAGTCTTAGGATAGGGTCAAACAGAGACATGATTAGACAACCTTACAATCAGTCTTAGGATAGGGTCAAACAGAGACATGATTAGACAACCTTACAATCAGTCTTAGGATAGGGTCAAACAGAGACATGATTAGACAACCTTACAATCAGTCTTAGGATAAGGTAAAACAGAGACATGATTAGACAACCTTACAATCAGTCTTAGGATAGGGTCAAACAGAGACATGATTAGACAACCTTACAATCGGTCTTAGGATAGGGTAAAACAGAGACATGATTAGACAACCTTACAATCAGTCTTAGGATAAGGTAAAACAGAGACATGATTAGACAACCTTACAATCAGTCTTAGGATAGGGTCAAACAGAGACATGATTAGACAACCTTACAATCAGTCTTAGGATAAGGTAAAACAGAGACATGATTAGACAACCTTACAATCAGTCTTAGGATAGGGTCAAACAGAGACATGATTAGACAACCTTACAATCAGTCTTAGGATAGGGTCAAACAGAGACATGATTAGACAACCTTACAATCAGTCTTAGGATAGAGTCAAACAGAGACATGATTAGACAACCTTACAATCAGTCTTAGGATAGGGTCAAACAGAGACATGATTAGACAACCTTACAATCAGTCTTAGGATAAGGTAAAACAGAGACATGATTAGACAACCTTACAATCAGTCTTAGGATAGAGTCAAACAGAGACATGATTAGACAACCTTACAATCAGTCTTAGGATAGGGTCAAACAGAGACATGATTAGACAACCTTACAATCAGTCTTATGATAGGGTCAAACAGAGACATGATTAGACAACCTTACAATCAGTCTTAGGATAAGGTAAAACAGAGACATGATTAGACAACCTTACAATCAGTCTTAGGATAGGATCAAACAGAGACATGATTAGACAACCTTACAATCAGTCTTAGGATAGGGTCAAACAGAGACATGATTAGACAACCTTACAATCAGTCTTAGGATAGGGTCAAACAGAGACATGATTAGACAACCTTACAATCAGTCTTAGGATACGGTCAAACAGAGACATGATTAGACAACCTTACAATCAGTCTTAGGATAAGGTAAAACAGAGACATGATTAGACAACCTTACAATCCGTCTTAGGATAAGGTAAAACAGAGACATGATTAGACAACCTTACAATCAGTCTTAGGATAGGATCAAACAGAGACATGATTAGACAACCTTACAATCAGTCTTAGGATAGGGTCAAACAGAGACATGATTAGACAACCTTACAATCAGTCTTAGGATAGGGTCAAACAGAGACATGATTAGACAACCTTACAATCAGTCTTAGGATAGGGTCAAACAGAGACATGATTAGACAACCTTACAATCAGTCTTAGGATAAGGTAAAACAGAGACATGATTAGACAACCTTACAATCAGTCTTAGGATAGGGTCAAACAGAGACATGATTAGACAACCTTACAATCGGTCTTAGGATAGGGTAAAACAGAGACATGATTAGACAACCTTACAATCAGTCTTAGGATAAGGTAAAACAGAGACATGATTAGACAACCTTACAATCAGTCTTAGGATAGGGTCAAACAGAGACATGATTAGACAACCTTACAATCAGTCTTAGGATAAGGTAAAACAGAGACATGATTAGACAACCTTACAATCAGTCTTAGGATAGGGTCAAACAGAGACATGATTAGACAACCTTACAATCAGTCTTAGGATAGGGTCAAACAGAGACATGATTAGACAACCTTACAATCAGTCTTAGGATAGAGTCAAACAGAGACATGATTAGACAACCTTACAATCAGTCTTAGGATAGGGTCAAACAGAGACATGATTAGACAACCTTACAATCAGTCTTAGGATAAGGTAAAACAGAGACATGATTAGACAACCTTACAATCAGTCTTAGGATAGAGTCAAACAGAGACATGATTAGACAACCTTACAATCAGTCTTAGGATAGAGTCAAACAGAGACATGATTAGACAACCTTACAATCAGTCTTAGGATAGGGTCAAACAGAGACATGATTAGACAACCTTACAATCAGTCTTAGGATAGGGTCAAACAGAGACATGATTAGACAACCTTACAATCAGTCTTAGGATAGAGTCGAACAGAGACATGATTAGACAACCTTACAATCAGTCTTAGGATAGGATCAAACAGAGACATGATTAGACAACCTTACAATCAGTCTTAGGATAGGATCAAACAGAGACATGATTAGACAACCTTACAATCAGTCTTAGGATAGGATCAAACAGAGACATGATTAGACAACCTTACAATCAGTCTTAGGATAGGATCAAACAGAGACATGATTAGACAACCTTACAATCAGTCTTAGGATAGGATCAAACAGAGACATGATTAGACAACCTTACAATCAGTCTTAGGATAGGATCAAACAGAGACATGATTAGACAACCTTACAATCAGTTATAGGATAGGATCAAACAGAGACATGATTATACAACCTTACAATCAGTCTTAGGATAGGATCAAACAGAGACATGATTAGACAACCTTACAATCAGTCTTAGGATACGATCAAACAGAGACATGATTAGACAACCTTACAATCAGTCTTAGGATAGGATCAAACAGAGACATGATTAGACAACCTTACAATCAGTCTTAGGATAGGGTCAAACAGAGACATGATTAGACAACCTTACAATCAGTCTTAGGATAGAGTCGAACAGAGACATGATTAGACAACCTTACATTCAGTCTTAGGATAGGATCAAACAGAGACATGATTAGACAACCTTACAATCAGTCTTAGGATAGGATCAAACAGAGACAAGATTAGACAACCTTACAATCAGTCTTAGGATAGGATCAAACAGAGACATGATTAGACAACCTTACAATCAGTCTTAGGATAGGATCAAACAGAGACATGATTAGACAACCTTACAATCAGTCTTAGGATAGGATCAAACAGAGACATGATTAGACAACCTTACAATCAGTCTTAGGATAGGATCAAACAGAGACATGATTAGACAACCTTACAATCAGTCTTAGGATAGGATCAAACAGAGACATGATTAGACAACCTTACAATCAGTCTTAGGATAGAGTCGAACAGAGACATGATTAGACAACCTTACAATCAGTCTTAGGATAGGCTCAAACAGAGACATGATTAGATAACCTTACAATCAGTCTTAGGATAGGCTCAAACAGAGACATGATTAGACAACCTTACAATCAGTCTTAGGATAGGGTCAAACAGAGACATGATTAGACAACCTTACAATCAGTCTTAGGATAGGCTCAAACAGAGACATGATTAGACAACCTTACAATCAGTCTTAGGATAGGGTCAAACAGAGACATGATTAGACAACCTTACAATCAGTCTTAGGATAGGGTCAAACAGAGACATGATTAGACAACCTTACAACCAGGATATGATGATACCCTCCCATCCCCGCATGCCCCACCAATGATCAAACAACATAAGGATAGTCCCAGGAGTCTGTGTTTCTTGTCTAGTTCTCTGAAAAATGGGTGTCAGCTTTATAGTTGCTTCTGGCTATATGATGCCTACTATACAATAATCTATTATTCAAGTCTTCAGCTTACATTGCCATCGTCCAACATGTCTCCGCTGTCGCATATTATATTTGTTTTATCGGCATATTTTGTTATCTATGAAATCTTATCTGGTTCAGTTCAGTTCAAGCGCTATCTCTATATCGAAGGTCGGCTTCAATGGATCTTCAGTGTACTCTATCTCTTACCGTAATTGTGCAATCTGAGAGGCTTTCTGCAGTCCATCTCTTGATCTTATCAACCCACTTATAACGTTGTATGACTCTTGAACGACTGCCTTGCATCCTACCCTCTAGTATGGTCTTTAACAAGGAGGTATGTCTTGTTATATGACCAAAATAACTTAGCTGTCTAACCCTGATTTTGGTCATCTTTTTTCATCCCCAACTTTCTCAATACCGCCACATTTGTTTACTTCTCTTTCCATGAAATGCGACCCAATCTTCTATATACCCACATTTTGAAAGCTTCAATACTCTTTTCCAACTTGTTATTCAGTGTCCATGTTTCTGCGCCATGAAGTAGTAACGATTATGCATACAATCCGGCAATTCTCATTTTCTCTGGTCAATCAGTCCTGAGACTGGTTGTAAGGTTGTCTGAGCATGTCTCTCTATTTGACCCTATCCTCTGGTTGATCAGTCCTGAGACTGGTTGTAAGGTTGTCTGAGCATGTCTCTCTATTTGACCCTATCCTCTGGTTGATCAGTCCTGAGACTGGTTGTAAGGTTGTCTGAGCATGTCTCTCCATTTGACCCTATCCTCTGGTTGATCAGTCCTGAGACTGGTTGTAAGGTTGTCTGAGCATGTCTCTCCATTTGACCCTATCCTCTGGTTGATCAGTCATGAGACTGGTTGTAAGGTTGTCTGAGCATGTCTCTCCATTTGACACTACCCTCTGGTTGATCAGTCCTGAGACTGGTTGTAAGGTTGTCTGAGCATGTCTGTCCATTTGACCCTATCCTCTGGTTGATCAGTCCGGAGACTGGTTGTAAGGTTGTCTGAGCATGTCTCTCCATTTGACCCTATCCTCTGGTTGATCAGTCCTGAGACTGGTTGTAAGGTTGTCTTAGCATGTCTCTCCATTTGACCCTATCCTGTGGTTGACCAGTCCTGAGACTGGTTGTAAGGTTGTCTGAGCATGTCTATCTGTTTGACCCTATCCTCTGGGTTGATCAGTCCTGAGACTGGTTGTAAGGTTGTCCGAGTATGTCGCTCCATTTGACCGTATACTCTGCAGTTCTCTTCATTTCAACATGTTCGTACTTGAATGTCCCTGCATGCCTGGGATGTAAAAATGAGCCTTGGTCGCCTCTGTCGTCTCTCTTCCCTTTAATCTTGCCCTGTAGTACCTTATAGTGTGACCCAGCCAACTTGACCGACGTTTTTATAGTATTTGCAATATTTTGTTTTTGTGTGCCCATATCAGTGAGTACATAATCATTAGATTTTTTGTCTGTTCTACTCACTCTTTCTATGTCCTCACACTTTCTATGTTCTCACTCTTTCTATGGTCTCACACTTTCTATGTTCTCACACTTTCTATGGTCTCACTCTGTCTATGTTCTCACTCTTTCTATGTAGCACCACATTTCAAACGCTTCCAAGCTTTCTTCATCCTTCATTGCTAGAATCCATATTTCAGCACCATGCAGTGCAATATGCCATATATGAGTGACGATTATTCTTTTTCTGAACTCTTTCCTGATATTCTTTGAGGTTAGTAATTTATGTTTTTCTGTGAAGGGCTTTTTATCAAAGAAATTCTTTTCTTAATTTCTGTCTCATTTGCGGAATCTTCTGTAATATTGTTGCTGAATATGTAACCTTCTGTGTTTCTTCGATTATTTAGCACTAGGGTTCTAGAAACGGTGGTTAATGTGTCTCCTGTCCAATGCCCCTATTACGATTTGTGGATATCTTGACTGTGCTTGATATTGATTGGACACTCTTTGTGTGCACGGATGGATCAACCACAGAGAGCGAAAAAATGGAAGCTGTGGCCAAACCAATTCATTCTCTGTTGCTCGATGTACACTCGGCAGAGGATTGTTAAAACCTTCTCCCGGATATTCATATTTGTGATTCTATCTCTTCTAATGTTGATAGTGACCTTTCGCATACTTCAAAGGTGGCATAGAAAACCACTCCATACCAACAGGAAAGTCCTGTACCAATTTCACAGCTGAAACAATTGCTGTGCATACAGGAACTCAGATTATTATCAGCCAAAACACAACTGCAGAAAACAAATTCATTCAACAGCGTCCAGGAACGTTCTCCAAACCATCTCGATTCTCAAAAAACATAGTCACACAAAATAATATGTAACGTTGGGTTGATGTCCCAAAAACAGATCTAGTTCTCCAGTGTATTCTGACGCACTGTGGGATCCTTGGAAACAAGAAGCCAGATGAGTTCGCAAAATAAAAAACGGAAGTGGCGGCACCAACCTGCCATCAATCTGTTATAATAAAGCTAAAACCCTCATCAAGTTATCAATATGGACGGAATAGAGAGACCGGCTAAAAAATTACAAACCAGAAAATGACGTCAGTGACACTTGGTAGGGATGTCCAAACAAGGATTGTCAGACTCAGAACTGGGCATTGTAGACCCAAGGCCTTCCTCCACAGAATTGGTCTCAGAAACACAGCCAACTGCGATTGTGGAGCACCCAAGCTAACACCAGAACATATCTTTCAGGTCTCCCTCCCTTATTCAGACGACAAAGAGGCAGTCAGACTCTACGGAGCGATTATGCTCGAAAATCTGACTGGCGCAAATCTAAAACGCAGTCTCCTTTGTGAACCTCATCGGACTAGAACCATAGCATTAGTTGATCGAAGAAGAAGAAGAAGAGGAAGAAGAAGAAGAAAAAGAAGAAGAATATTGAACGTTTGGGAATAGTGCGTCATTGTTTGTAGGTTTCCATGTCGGGATGTTTTATTGATCGAACGTATCTGATAGTTTGTCAATGTTTTTTGCTATTTGTCAGTTTATTGGATGAGTTGTCTAATTCAATCAATTAATTAATCAATATTCACGTGAATCAAACAAAAATAAACCAGGTACTAGAATTTAGTTACGTGGGAACTGTTTTTACTGAGGATGGCAGACTCGATAGAGAGATACAGACGAGAGTGCAGAGGGCAAACGCTGTTACATATCAGCTGTCTCCAATACTAAGACACCCAAAGATTTCCTCCCAAGAAAAAAAAGTAGATGATAAATAGTATCTTCATCACAACCTTGTGCTATCAGTGCCAGACATGGATATTGAATTGGCACCAGGAGCGAAAGTTAGCCACCTGCCATATGCGTATGTACGAAAGGTCACTAACAACACTAGAGGAGACAGAATCACAAATATGAACATCCAGAAGAAGGTTGGAACAATTCCCTGCCTAGTGTACATCGAGCAACAGAGAAGGAATTGTTTTGGAAGGAATTGTCATAGTGACTATTACTTCACAAAGATTATGAGAATTAATGCACCTAATGACAACCAGATTGGGGTGGGAGATTCATTACTGCAGAATGTGAAATCTGTATATATCTTGGCAGCAAGTAGGGCATACATATAGAGATATCACAATAAGAATGCAAAATGCTAGCAGTAAAAAAGGCAAATGCAATGTTAGGTATGATAAAATGAAATATTAAACAAAGGAGCAAGGAAGTGATAGTCAAGCCGTATAAAGCATTAGTTAGCCCTAGATTGGAGTACTGTCTACAGGTGTGGAGTACTTATCATCGAGTGGATATATACATTATGGAAAGAATTTTTTTTAAAAAGAGCCGCAAAGCTGATAGTGGGATTCCAGAATTACATTTATGAGGAAATTATCAGAAACACCGGGCTACAGTGTCTTGAAAAGAGAAGAATTCGAGGTGACTTGATCCAGGTTTAAACCGAATGAAAGCCAGAGAAAGAATGGCGATCATGAGGAAACTTGCTGGCACAAGCTGGGGAGCAGACGAAGGCATACTAAAGAAACTGTACACTGGAAGAGTGAGACCAGTTCTCGAGTATGGCATTGCGGCATGGACAACCGCAGCGAAGGCGAACTTCGATAAAGTTAACAAACTTCAAAACCAAGCCATGAGAATTATAACAGGTGGCATGAAGTCAACGCCAATTGTAGAACTTGAAAAGATTACAAAATTGCAATCCATGACCGATAGAAGAGACTGCAGAGCCCAGCTGCAGTCAGAGAAACTCAGAAGACTGACGGACCATCCAATGTACCAGAGACTAAACAATTTGGGAAATGGGAAACTAAAGCGGAGAAACTTTGCAGAAATAGCCAAAGCAAAGATGCACGAAGATCCCATAAACGCACTAACAACACCAAAACCCATCACTACTGTACGAAAACCTACTTGGAGGCAGGATATATTTCCAGAGGTGGTAGAAAATATACCAGGTATTGCAAACAAAAACTGCCAGAGTGAAAAAGAAAGGAGAGACACTACCCTAAGCTTCATAACGAAAAGCTACCCAAGCATGGACTGGACCCATGCATACACCGACGGTTCTGTAACAAACACTACACAGAACGGAGGGGCAGGAGCATTCCTGAACCTACCAAATGGCAGAAAAATAACACTGTCATTCGCTACTGGTAAGTACACAAGCAATTTCAGAGCAGAGGCAGAGGCACTGAGGGCGGCAGTGGAAGAAATGGTAACACACAGTGAAAATGAGAGCCATATAGTCCTGCTGACAGATGCTCTCGAAGTAGTCACAGCGCTAAAAAGCCAGAAAAACACTGAGCTTAATGACTTAAGAGCAGCACTCTGCAAACTGTGCCAGCAGTCCGCACCAAAAAGGGTAGTGGTACAGTGGGTTCCGTCACATTGCAACATCCAAGGCAACGAGGAGGCAGACAGACTGGCAAAAGAAGGTGCAAGGCTACTACAAACAGATACCAGTATGACGTACGAAGAGTCAAAACGGCTTATCAAAGCCAGATACATGACCAAATGGGAAACCGAACATACTGGTTACACCAAAAACGATGCCTATTACCAGTTGAACCGAAGAGAGCAGGTCGTTGTCTTCAGACTTCGCACTGGCCACAACAGACTGAGGTACCACCTATTCAACAAATTGAAGATAGGGTGTACCGACGAATGCCCGTGCGGTACTGGTAAAATGACCACTGAACATCTGCTGCAGAACTGCCCGACATACGAGGATCAGAGAGAGCAGATGTGGCCATTGCCAGTGGAACTGCAAGACAAGCTCTATGGTAGTGGCGAGAGTCTCAGGATGACCGCCGCTTTTTTCGAGAAAATAATGGTTACTGTCTGACTGTGTACGCAGAAGAAGAAGAAAAAGAAGATCCAGGTTTATACGATGATCAGAGGAACGGATAAATTAAACTATAACAAGTTTTTTTCAAAATACAACCACCTACAAGAACAAGAGGGCATAGCTACAAATTAACTAAAGAGAGATCCAGATTAGATATTAGGAAATATTTTTTTAGTCAGAGAGTGGTGAATGCTTGGAATGCATTGCCACAGGAGGTAGTGGAGGCAGGAACAATTAATGTATTTAAGAATACATTTGATGCCCATAGCTTTTAGAGCGAGGTAATGTAAATGAAACTGGCTCTTCAGAGTCTTCTAAACCAGTATTAAAAAGTTAAGATAAGTTTAGATGTTTTGTGACAGAACTTTAAGAAAATGACCCAAGAAAACAACAGAGGGAGAGCAGCCATGTGGCGCTATGTTTCAACTGGAACCATATGGATTTATAGGTCATACTGATGATAATAATGACGATTATATTAATTTGGTTCCTTACGAAGCATCAAACCACCACTGCATCATGCTCATACTTAAAGCCTGCCCTAAAGCACAGTTCTAATGTTTTCTTTTTTTGGTGTTGCATTTGTGATGTTTGGACAATCTGTTGAACATGACGAGGTTGCTAGTTCAATTCATTTACACTCACCCTTTGTTTCGACATTCTTGAAATGCAGCAGTGGTTATATTATTTGCTCCCAGCTATCTACACAGGTAAACATCTACATGACTATGTGGTCATTACCATAATGATGACAGAATCCGATGAAGAGACAGATCGTTGGAAATAAGTACTCTAAGACAAGCTACCGAGTAATCGATAGGCGGAGTTCAAGTAACTTCCGGTAAAAGTCTGAACCGGTAGCAAGATCAAAGGCTATGGCGATTGGTAAAGATCGATATTGCCCTTACCCAAAACTCAATCCGCTGAAACCGGTAATTGGTTTTTATCAAAAGTAGAAGGTTGGTAACATTATTACGATAAAAGGTTCAAAGAGAAGATTTGCTTGTTAACGGAGCCTGATAGGGGAGTCAATAATAGTAATACTGTAACCTGTAATGGGCTCTATTTTTCCATTCCGACTCAATTCGGGTGTGGAAATTGTAAAATAGTCACTGAAAAGTTGCTTGAGATGTGTCTACCACGTAAGAAAAAAACACACACTTTTTGCAGTCATAATTTTGTATTATTATATCATGACATCTAGTGTTAAATCCCAGTCAATAGTTTCATAATTGATCACTAGCCCGCCTTGTTTGGCTCGCTCGTCGGAGACTATTGATTGATTCAGTTACATCAATGGTTCCTAGCCTAATGTACGTGGACACGTACGGATAAAAACTCCACTAATTCGTTATCTGCGAATATTTTTATTTGGGCCAATTATCCCCTGCGGGAGAGATTCAAAATCATGTTAAAAATTTACTCAGTCGCCGGTGCTACGGAGTTCGTGCATTGTGCTGAGATTCTCCAAGAATAAGGAGACGAACAGAGCAGTTATGTGTTAAACCGTGTGCAATTGCGTTAATTCTTCAACTGAGCAGCGCATGAGCTGCTGGCGTCAGGGCCAGCAAACAAGAGCTGCCAAGACCCTTCTACACCTCCACGCGGTAATCCTAGATAACAGGCTGCAGCAGGGCAGACTGGCTAAGGAGAAGGGATCGAAGAGGGAATGCTAACCCAGTACTAAAAAAATGCTTGCTGAAGTCGGATGTGTTGGACCGAAAGGTGCAAATATCGCAGTCAAGCTGTAAACTACGATACAACGCATTCCTTTTTCTGGACTACATCCTGCTACTTAATCCCTTTCAGGGTTTGGTGGCGGGAGATTGAAAACGAACGAAGCCAAACCAATTCTTCGACTAAACTAAACTACACTAAACTATCCATTGCCCTGGACTGCCACCACTCTGTCTGTGTGACAGAATGTCGTTTATAGCTACCAGTTTACTTCTCTTAAATTGGCTGCGTTTCCTAGGAAACACAGACCATCTACCTAGGCCGTATCAGGTCTACTGCGGTAACTATTAACCTGCCAGATTATTCTGTAAGGCAGAAAACTGTTTAAAATCTCCTAGGCAAATTGTATTTTCAGTCTGCCGAATCTCGTCGACCCGAAGCATTTATCGGCTTTAGTTTCCCAGATACTCGTCCGTCGCCAAGTCTTCGTGTAGTTGGAAAATGTTCTGGAATGAGAACCCAATAATTTAACTTCCTGTCAAAGGGAACATGGGACACGCGTCTCGAGATCATTATATGGGACACCTTGAGAAGGACGACTGACGTCTGGTCAAGCAAAATATACTGATCAGATATGTTAGTCAGTGTCAGGTAAAACATACTGGTCAAGACCCTCACCTTGGCTTCTTTGTAGCCCATCCTGGAAAAAAGGTGAGGGATCGACGTGATCCCCGTTCTAGTGAGCAGATGAAGCCAAGCATAGCACAACCGCCTGGATGATCACCGTCCACCTTCATCAGCACGATCGGGATGTGAGGAAAGCTACGACAACCCACCCACTTAACGTCCTTTTCAGGGCGCGCAAAAGAGTAATCTTACTCATTGTATGCACTCAACAACAGCAACAACAATAAACAACAACAATATATCGCACACCTTATCCCTCGCTTCTTCCCCGGCTATTATAGCATTTTGCCCTGTGCCCCTGATTGGATTCATGGCATTCAGACAGCGTTTGGTTTCGGACTAGGTATCCTCACACCTTGAAGATCACTGTGTGAACGGTTGGGACGCATCCTGAATGTAGGGATGCGACCGATTAAGGGTTGCCCTAGAGATATCCTGATTATGAAGATGAGGCACATGTTAAGACGTCTCTGTGACATCCGGGCATAAAGTGATACCGGCCAAATCAAATATGCCTGTTTCCTGCAAGCAAGCAGTACCCACTGTAAAATAAAATGCTATTCATAAAGGGAACACGAATCAAGAGAGGAATGTCATGGATGTCCCAGGCAAAGAGAACTATTAAAGATGTACCTACAGTCAAGGGAGAAGAATTGTTTAACGTATGGACGATTACTCTAGTTAGTAGTAGTTAGTTTTCTTTCCACTTGTGCCGTTTAGCGTCGTAAGGAGCTTAAGTCGTCTATCCTGCGCCAAGTGCGTTGCGTCGGTCAATGTAAGCCCTTCTCGTTGCACAATCACTCTAATGTCATCTATCCACCTACCTCGCTGCCCCCCCCCCTTTTTACCCTGTAGCCAGATCTACCAGCGTTGTAAGCCACCAGTAGAAGATGATGAGGGTGCATTCTCATGAGATGACCAAACCAGCGTTTTTTCTGCCTGGAAATATATTCGGCACAAGACGTAGTGCCGACCATACTTCGAATGTCGTCGTTCCGCATAATGTCTCTTCTGGTAACAACGATCCCTTTCCTCAAACACTTCATTTCACAAGTCGAAATTCTGCTCTCGCACGCCCTTGACAGAGGCCATATTTAGCACTCGTAGCACAGAATCGGCATAAATATACTGTTTATCAGCTGTTGCTTTGTTGCCAAACTGATGCTCGGGTGTGTAAGCAGTGGGAACAGCTGATAAGTCACCGAAGATGCTTTCTGACACATTGTCTCGATTTCCCTGTCGATCCTACCGTCTGCTGAAAAAATACTTCCCAAATACTTGAACTCATGGACCTGTTGAAGATAAATATCATTTAGACTCATCTTGAGTGGCCCAGGAGTTCTACTGATCATCATAGTTTCTGTTTTGTTCTCGCTAATTCGCATTTTGTATTTAGCACAGGTAGTGTTTTGCAGTTTATTTTCATCGTCGTACAGCAAGCACTGATCATCTGCAAAGAGTAATTCGTGTATTGAGTTATGTTCTGCTACAGATGTCTCAATTTGACACGTCTCTGATGCGATTTTGTCCAGATAGATGTTAAACAACAGAGGAGAAAGCACACACCTTTGTCTCTAGCCGGTAGTGATTTGAAAAGCATCTGTGACACCATCAGTCGTTCTGACGACGTTGGTACTCGAACGATACAGTGCTCTGACATTATCAAGAAGCTGGCCTTGTACACCATAATCTTCCAATATCTTCCAAAGTTGAATCCTGTCTACCCCTACGACTAATCTATCGTGTATAAACCGTAAACCAAAAAACTTAAACAGAGTCATTGCTGAAGACATGCACTCGACAGGGGGCTTTGAGATTTTGATTGATTGATTAGAATAGTCGTAAAGTATTACTTATACGATACAAAGATTAAATTGGATTTTTCTCCTCTTTCTTGTAACCTAACATCGTTTGGACATCAGATCTGAATAAATAATACAAATTGTATGTCTCCACGTCTGCGTATCGCAAGTGTTTGTGTCCCTACCATGGGATCCATTGCTTATTTCCCCATATTTTCTAAACAGCGCATCGATTGTGAAACATATTGATAGAACAAGAAGTGTCGCATCCGAATAACGAAAGACAAAAACAGGCAAACAATCCAAGGCTTCCTATCTCTGGACAACAGGTGCAGTACACAAGGCTAAAACAGGCTAACAGCCCAAGGCTACTTATCTCTGGACACCATGTTCAGTACACAAGGCTAAAACAAGCAATCAACCCAAGGCTCTCTATCTTTGAACACCATGTGATCCATAATTGTTAATTGAATCATATTTAATTTTGAAAACTATTGAATGTGAGGTTTAGCATGATCAAGAATATCTGTTCTGACCCTGTGAGCGGATCATGGTAATGGCTGCGTTTTAAAGAATATATGTGTCTATTTAACATCACACACCTCGTTTGCCTGATTGAGTACAAGGATTACAGCTCGATTGTCGCGTCATCAACTCGAAGCTTCTTAGCAGATACTATTTGTGACTGAAACATGGAGGCTGTTGTAGTTGTGACCTCTTGATGTGTCGGTTCTCATGTGTTGAAGTATAGGTTTGATACCATTGAAGCTTCACTATCCTACTGCTGTTCTACTTGAATACTTGCTGTGTATTTCGTCATCTAGAGGCAAGCCACATTCATTTACTTGACGGTTATACACTATAAAGTGGTTTGCCTTATTTGTGATAATTTTATTGTGTGACATTTCATATTGGCATCCTCCATTTATGTATTCTTCCATTCTTCTATGATTCGTTACTTCATTATTGTTGTTCGTTGTCATTGATAAAGGCATTTTTATCGTAACGTAGCTTTCGTTTGCATTCTCTTCTCAGTGAGATATCTGAGCATACCAAATTAATAATTTGTATTCCACTTTATAATTTTTACACATTTGATTGTCAGTATGGCGTAAGTGGATGACAACCAACTGTTCTGTATTTTCAGGTTCCCGTGTCACTTGATATGAGCATAGGGAATTAGCCCTGGTCACCTGCATTTAAAACATGTTGGCCACATCCCGGCTGCCTTATGGGATACCTGTTCAAGGCTTCGGAAGTAAACCCTAAGGAAAAATATGCGTTCCGTGCTATCTTCAGTCGTCTTGATAATATCTTGCCACTGGCCAAAGGCAGCTCAGGACGAGAGAGCGAGGTTGACAAATTTCACAAACCTGTCTCACTTTAATCCCAAATCATCGCGCAAGTCACTCTTTTACTCATTTCAGCGGACAGAGCCAAAATAATTGATTCTCCAAACGGCTGAACAAATAGAGTGGCCATCATCATAATTGATTCTCCAAACGGCTGAACAAATAGAGTGGCCATCATCATAATTGATTCTCCAAACGGCTGAACAAATAGAGTGGCCATCATCATAATTGATTATTATTTGCCCATCGCAGGCGATGATGGCGACATCAACACAAGGTTTTGTCTTGAGGGTGTAGCTTGCGCTGCATTTACACTATAACGAGAAAGAACATGCGCTTGTCCCCAACCTCGCTCTCTAGTCCCCAGCTACCTTGGACCTGTGGCAAAACATAAGTCAAGACGACTGAAGAAAACCGATAATGTAGACACTCTAGTCCAACCTCCTGTGAGACCAGGGGGCACTTTAAAACTTGCGAGATTCGATCGCCCACCTTTCTGTTCATCGTTCTGGGAAGCGAGTGCCTGACCTCTCGTCCACAGTGACTTCTCAGAAGACTGCAGAGTCTATAGACAGCCAGTTACATTCGAGCCGTGTATTTTCGTCACAAAGTGACCAGCAGACGACTTTTCATGTCCATGCCCCCCCGCCCCCCCCCCCCCCCCCCTAAGTCACACCCGCGCAATCATGATAGCGCGGTAGGGGTCTGGGCCGATGTATCTGTGTTTCTCATTGGTCAGCTCTTTCCTGATCAGAGAACATCATCACACGTGATGGGCAAATATCACGTGAAGTCTCGTGATTTATTTTTCGTTCCCGTAACACAATTAGCGACAATATAGTGTTTATTTGGTTAAATATCCCATTAAATACGTCTCGCACCAATGAGATTCCATGACTTTGGTGTCCTGGTTTCGATTCCAGAGCGCCTATTACGGGTCCTTTTGATACTTTTCTGTTGTTTAGTATAAGTATTTTACGAGTAGTTCAACTATACTGCTCGCAAACTTGTTTACCAATTGATTTTCTTGCCCGAGAGCTTCTCTTTGTTTTCCTACTAATCAAGGTCTTATTCCATCTGTAATGATCCCTTATTGATGAAATGGTGTTGCAAAACGGATACTTACACACAGCCCTACAATTAGAGTTTTCGTGTTTATGCGACTTTCTGTTGATCTTTACAAGGTCTGATCGTATATGCCATATGTGTCTGTAAATGACGTGGGAAGGCGGAGTTTTCTTTCGTGTGCCAGATGTGTCGTTAGGCGACGTGGGTAGGTGGAGTTTTCTTTCGTGTGCCAGATATGTTGCAATTTATATTGTCTTTCCTCATTTCTTTAGTATCTAACTTACACTGTCTATCCATCTTTTTCTTAATCTCTCACTTTTTATGTCATCGTTCTGTCTGATGTAGACTGGCCTATGTTGTGGATTTAATTGCATTCTTGTCAGGTATCCCAACCATTTTATTTTTAGCCTTTCTATGCATAACATGCACGATGCTGTACCGACCTTCTGTTTGATTACTTCGTTTCATACTCTGTCCAGCAATGAGATCCTCACAACCACTCTCAAATACATCATTTCGCATATGTTTTTTGTGTGTGCATTGGTGAGAGTATGTCTAACACTGGTGGCGGAGAGTTGGTGTAAAAATACTAGTGAGGAACTAGTATCTGGAGTTAAGAGCTGGTATCTGGAGTGAGGGACTGGTCTCTGGAGTGATGGACTAGTATCTGGAGTGAGGGACTTGTATCTGGAGTGAGGAACTGGCATCTGGAGTGAGGGACTATTATCTGGAATGAGGGATTAGTATCTGGAATGAGGGACTGGTATCTGGAGTGAGGAGCTGGCATCTGGAGTGATAGACTTGTATCTAGAGTGAGAAGCTGGCATCTGGAGGGAGGAACCGGTATCTGGAGGGAGGGATTGGTATCTGGAGTGAAGGACCGGTATCTGGAATGAGGGACCATTATCTGGAGTTAGGTACTGGTATCTGGACTGAGGGACTGGTATCTGGAGTGAGGGACTGGTATCTGGAGTGAGGGAGTGGTATCTTGAGTGAGGGACTGGTATCTGGGAGTGAGGGACTGGTATCTGGAGTGAAGGACTGGTATCTGGAGTGAGGGACTGGTATCTGGAGTGAGGGACTGGTATCTGGAGTGAGGGACTGGTATTTGGAGTGAGGGACTGGTATCTGGAGTGAGGGACTGGTATCTGGAGTGAGGGATTGATATTTGGAGTGAAGGACTGGTATCTGGAGTGAGGGATTGGTATCTGAAGTACGTTGCTCGTGTGAAGATCACGTATCTGGTGCAGGGAACTAGTAGCTTGACTGAGGAAATTGTAACACGTATGACACACTGTAACACGTATGACACACTGTTATATCAAGAGAGAAACTGCTTAAGGTAATTTACCGGTATCTGTAGTTACATATTAGTAGAATGTTAAATCAAAATTACGGAAACAGTAAAGAAATTATTACCTGTGGCACCAGAAAACAAATTATGACCTGTTTGCACCAGTAAACAAATTATTGCATGTGGCACCAGGAAACAAATTATGACCTGTATGCACCAGTAAACACATTATTCTCTGTGGCACCAGTAACAAAATTATTGTTTGTGGCACCAGTAACCAAATTATTGTCTGTGGCACCAATAACCAAATTATTGTCTGTGGCACCAGTAACCAAATTATTGCCTGTGGCACCAGTAAACAAATTATTGCCTGTGGCACCAGTAAACAAATTATTGCCTGTGGCACCAGTAAACAAATTATTGCCTGTGGCACCAGTAAACAAATTATTGCCTGTGGCACCAGTAAACAAATTATTGCCTGTGGCACCAGTAACCAAATTATTGTCTGTGGCACCAGTAACCAAATTATTGCCTGTGGCACCAGTAACCAAATTATTGCCTGTGGCACCAGTAACCAAATTATTGCCTGTGGCACAAGTAATCAAATCATTACATGTGCCACCAGTGAACAAATTAATTATGGACAATTAACAGATAATCCAGCGACCAGATTGAGGCGTAGAACAAGTTAACAGATGAAGGACGGAACCAGTGGACAGATGAGACCTGAAACCGGTGAACAGATCATTCGTGGAACCAGTGGACGGCTTAAGTGTAGGACCAGTGTACAATTGAGTTGTGGGAATAGTGTCAAGACGAAGCGTGAAACCAGTGGACAGATTAATTGTGGGACAAGTGAGAATTCCGTGATCAAAATTACCGAGGAACCAGTGGATAGCTCAAGTGTGGAACTAGAGAACTGTGGCGGAGTCTGGGTTTCGCTGAGTAGTTACTTATCTACAGTGTTACAATACGTACCCACACCACGACACAACTACACACAGTAAATAAGACAGTAGACACTCTCCAGCATAATGTGACATATTAAAAACAAAAATCAACAGAAACAATATTAGCAAAAAAAAATAAAATACATCTGAACTAAATAATCCTAATATATATATATTGCATTACAGCAGAAGTTTTAAGCACTAGTTTTTGTTAATTCCTCCAACCTACCTATACCGAGATTCTCGCCGCTACCATCCCCTTATCTGCACACTCATCACACTCTCACAAACTTGCCTTCACGATCGTATTATACACTCTGTCGTTCTGTGCATTCACCCACACTCAGATCCCTTCAGTCAGGTGAACTGTACAACGACATTCGATATACTCACGTATACTTAGGTGATCTGTGCGTTTATATGAAATTAAATCACGTCATTTATAGTCGGAATAACTTACTCACTTGTGGTCACGCACTCAGTCGATCTGTGCATACACATACTTCAGAACACACAATGTTCACTCGGTGTCCTACACGTACGAAACACATTCAGATCTCTTCTAGTCACAGAGTGTCCAACACACACAATTATAGAGCGACAGGTCAAAACTCGAAGGTGTATGCTGGTTCAGTCCCCCTGAAATTCATTTAATCTCTCACAAACTCCTAGTCAGCCTGCTAGCTACTTACAGCCTATCAATCGCTCTCTTAGTTAGCCTGCTAGCTAGTCTCTAAGTCTCTAGGCCAGTCTCTGAGTTAATCTTAGTCGAGTATCTTATAGTCTCAAGCAAATTCATGGCTGTCCAATGGTTTCCAGTTGGTTGTCTGACTAGCTATCACTCTAATTTGGATCTACCTCCAACTAGTTGTTATTGGACGAGTAACTCCGAATTCCTGTCACTCTAAATGTCGTAGCAGGCCACGGCGACCTCTGACTGTCAGCAACCACCCATTCCCACTACCCACTACTCTCTGAACCTCCACCTCAGGTCCAAACCAGACACATTCTTCCCCACAACCCCTCGTTTCCTTTGTCGACCTAGAGTGACCTTGGCACACATCCAGGCAACCTTTGTTCCCAGAGTCGCAGACCCTATCAACCCTACCATTAACGCCCATTCTCCAGCTGGAACTGTTACAGAACTAGTCAGGAATCAATGGTCAAATTAACTGATGAGCCAGTGAACAAATTAAGTGTGAAATCAGTGGAGAGCTAAAGGGAATTAGTAGACCATGCTATAGAAATCGAGAGAACCAAGGAGATAGAGAAAGATGCAAGTACAGCTGTTGGCAGACAGAGTGGTACTCACTGTCTAACATCTTTCTGTCAGCCTCAGCGATGTAAGACTCTTGACCGGTGGCCAGTGTGCCTGGACTGTCTGGTAGTTTGACATCTCCTGTGGAGGACAATGCAATGACTATGTGATATATTTTGAAGATGTCACTAATTAGTAACATGAAGTCATCATCAACAGATTATTTTCAGCTCCATCCGGAGCATAGCGTTTCAATAAATAAACGCAAATATACGAAAACTATCAAGATAATAATGAAAAAACAGCAAGAAAAAAAAAAAACACCACAAAATCATACAAGAAACAACAATAAAACATTCAACTAAGTGCAAGCAGTAAAGATGTCACAGACAAAAAACAAGCATATAAGTAAAACAAACACAAAACTAGCATGCAACAAGGACAAAAACTCATAATAAACATATATGATGCAATAAAACAAGAAACGCGCATAAAGCAAACAACAGAATACATCAAATAACAAAATAACAAGGAAACAAGAAACAAATAGCATACATAGAAGAACAAGAAATAAATATATAACAAACAACAATAAAAAACTCATAATAGACAAATAAGATGCTCAAAATAATCAACAAATATAAACGAACATATAATTATACGAACATTTAACAAACAACAAAGAAATAACAAATAACAAGCATACAACAAACAAACAACACAAAACAAGCAGCCAAAAAACATGCAACATACATCAAACATACAACTTACAACAAACATACAACATACAGACAACATACATACAACATACATACAACAAATAGACAACAAACAACAAATATATACCTTAAAACAAACATACAACATACATACAACCTAATACAATAAATAGCAAACAGACAAAAAAAAAACAAATATACAACTTACAACAAACATACAACACACAACAAGCAATGAACAAACAGACTACTTATAAGAAACATACAACTTACAACAAGCAACATACAAACATACAACTTACAACAAATATACAACAAGCAACCAACAAACATACAACTTACAAGAAACCTACAACAAACATACAACTTTCAACACACAGATAACAAAGAAGAAACAAACAACAAACAGACAACATACAGCAAACAAACAATAATCACACAATAACAGACACCATACAACACAAACAGACATGTCTTTTCCTCCTTGTGCATTCCTCTGGGACAGGACGTTTTGCCGCAGTTTGCAGCGAGGCCTATAACAAACAACAGACAAATAACCAACAAGCAACCAACCAATAGACATCCAACATTGCTAAGCGGAATAAAATCTCTCTGGCACCTATAATTATATAATTTAACTATGGAATAGCTAGTTGGAGCATCGGTAAGAAGGCTAATGAGTATGTTAAACTCCCTGTCCATATTTCAGAAGGTCAAGCGTGAATCACCGATACATCAACCCTACAGGGAATGGTTTGGATGATCTACTGTCCTGGTCAGGGCAGTTTTTTACGACGATGGTAGAACTAGGTTTGAAAACACCCACACAATATAAATATAACCCGCACGTGTTGAAGTTAAACAATGGTCGTGCGTTAGATGACGTCATTGCAATTGATAAAGCAGAAGTGAAGTATGAGGTTGGAGCTACATGTAGATTGATCAGGTAAAGATGGCTCAACCGCGTGTATAACCAGCGAGCTAAATGAACCACCTTATACTTTGTGATCTCCTGCAGGAGTCTTAGCATTTCCAATGTGTGTGACCGGAGTGCAGTAACGTCGGATATGCTAAATATAAGCTAAAGTGAAAGGGAAGGAACTGACAAATCAGACATTTCTGTCGGGATTGAAATGTTCGATTGTTCCTGATCGTAATCTCAGCATTGTATAAAGTGAGGGTGTGCAGTTTCTTTTTCGCTGCTTTCCTTTCCCTAACACCAAACAAGCCACCCAGTTACAACTGGGTCGACTGGAGCGTCTGGAAAACAGAAACCGAACCAGTTACGTTTATCGTAAGAATCAAATGTATGCAAACTGCTGCGATAGTACATATATATATTCCTATTGCTCCGGTTGTGTCTTTGAGTATGACAAAGACAAGAATAGCACCACCGCCCCACAGAGAGCATGTCGTTAGAGGCGATTAACTGTGTGATATGGCATAATACCGACTATGGTTAGGTGATTTGTGAAGAGCATCATAGATCGGGGCCTAATAGACTGCGGGTCTACTTTGCTGTAGTGTTTTTGTTAAGATGGACTCGCACATCGATTAACCACCAACCGCGGAACGTGTCCCAACGTAACGTAGTAAGAGAAGCTGCTCGAGCCTAGCCCGCTAACTAAACAGGAAATCTTTCTCCGAGTACATCCAGCTAACACCAGAGCTGAGACCTCCACAAGGGCATCTGCCTCTGTGGAAGTATAGGTCGATTAAAACAAATTTAAATTGATATGTACAAACAATGGAGCAAGTTGTTCCACGGGAGCATGAAGTGGTGAAGATTATATTGTTCAAGGTCTCAGGTTTCATGAGTTTGGGTAACCAGTCGCCTGTCTTGATGTCATGTCTTTTCCGCGTGTTACAATCAGGTAAACAATTTATACACCGATATACTGGAGAGTAGCTTCACCATGGCCTTGTTCTAAGTTTGGATGAGAATGAAGGAATGTTGAGCATTGGGCTAGCTTCCCCCCTCGCCATAAATCCGTCATGCTACAAATATGTCAATCAATTTATATAACGATCCGTTCTTGAAGGAGAAAGGAACTTCAGCACGACCTGTGACATGTACCAGCTAACATGCGTAAATCAACTGATTTGTTGACATCCCCTCTTAGAACAATTAACTATTCCAGACTCGCAGCGGAAATGTTAAAACCACGTCCGAGACGGGTAGAAACAACTCACATTGCAATAGAGAGGAGATAATACAACATCATCATTATGTGTCGCACCGTAACACCATGGAAGAGAGCAGCTAAAGCACATCAAACAACTCCAGAAATAATTATATATTCAAATCACATTGATGAGAATGTCCATCAAACAACAACAGAAACAATTATATATTCAAATCACATTGATGAGAATGTCCAACAAAGTTAAGTAGCAGCACAACGCCAGTTGGATCAAGACTGTTCATGGCATCCTTTAAGATCTTATGTAAAAAAAAGATATAAGAAAACGTCTTCCAAAGTACCACTATTTCCCACAATATAATAAATAATAACAGACAAAGAGGAGTAAATTAGAGAAAATGTCTACAACAAACTTTAAAATCTTAATTTTTACACGCACACACAAACACACACACACGCACGCACACACGCACGCACGTACGCACACACACACACGCACACACTCGTGCGCGCGCACACACACACATGCACGCACGCACGAACACACACACGCACATGGTCGGGCGCGCACACACATGCTCGCACGAACACACACACACATGCACGCACTCACGAACACACACACACATCACACTATTTAACGAAAGTAATGGGAGACTTTAATGCCCAAGGTTACAACGTGATTTTAAAGAGAAATGGATTTGGATTAATGATTAAAAATGGTGAAATGTTTGCCGATTTTTGCGAAGGAAACCCACTGATTATTGAAAGAAGCATGTTTCAACACAAGGAAGGACATAATTAGACGCAACGAAAATCCAAATTGATCACATCGCATAACAGTGACATGTAAACGACTTTTTACAGGATGTCAGGGTCTGTTGAGGAGCGGATATGTATGACTTCAGAACACAATCTTGTTATGACCAAAGTTAAATTTAAACTACGAAATGCGAGGAGGCTTCAAATGAAAACCTTAAAATGGGATATAAATGAGAACAACTTTATATTGTAACTTTTTAATATGGTTGCTAAGGATGTCAAGAGTGTCCTGCACGTACCATTAACATGCATACGAACAACAGGACGTCATAATTGCAGTTAAAAGATGGCCGCCCCATATTGACATTCACCAAAAGGAGAAGCGTTCTGTTATCCGTTTTTGAGTAAAGGAGTGAAACCTATAGAAATGCATCGATGACGGTCCAGTACAGTGATGCATGCCTTTCACTCTAGCACGTGTATGAGTGGAGTAGGAAGTGAATTCTCTGATATATTCTTCACAATCACGTAGACACATCGAGTAGCGATCCTAGAGTCGATTGCAGCCGTTGATCGCCTCGTAAAGTAAAATCGTAGATTGGATGTGAATGAAATGCATGTGTTACTTTACTGGACCTTCATTCGCCGATGAAATTTTGTAGGTTTCACCCCTTTCCTGTTAACGGATAACAGAAAGCTGCTTCTCTGTGTGTGCATGTCAATAGGACGGCGGCCATCTTTTAACTACAATTATGACGTGTTGTTCGTGTCCACGATGATGGGACGTTCAGAACACCCTTGGCATATTTATAACCTAAATTAACAAGTTACAATACAAAAGTATGGTTTTTATAATCTCTATCCAACTTTTAATGTTTTTATTTGAACCCTCTCGCACAAGAACATCTATAGACAATGGATTAGAATGTGCGATATCTCAAACAGAATTAGAAGCAAAATAAGTTTGACTTTACATTCAGCAATAAATAACAAGTACTGGAACAACTAGAAATAGGGGGTTGAATTGATGAAAAACTGGAACAATTTCACACAGTCTGGAAAACAACATGCGAACAGTTGTGAGGAAGTAGGTATGCCAGTACAAAAAATGGTCAACGACAGCAGAGTTCAAACAAATTTAATCGAGGCGAACAAGAAAAAATATTACTTTTTTTACTAAAGAGAAAAACTAGAACCTCCAAAGCTGGAGCACAGAAAGACTACACAGAGAAAAGCATAGTAGAAAAAGACACCGAGGTGGACACAGAGAAGATATACCGATAACTTGGCCACAGAAGTAAAATAAGAGAATCCACAGAAATAGGAAGTTATGAACGTCTGCATGACGCCACATGAAAGAAGTCAGGAAAATATCCAGACAAAAACATGTTTTTTTCGTGCCTTGCAGCCAGAACTTCTTCTTTTGTTGTAAACGCGCAGTGGCAGATTGTTATTAGTACTTAGTCGAGCTGTACTTCTATAGGGGCAGATGCCCCTGTGTAGGTCCCAGATCTGGTATGAGCTCTGGATGTAGCCGGTATGAGAATTTTCTGCTTAGCGGGCTAGACTCGAGCGGCTTATTACTCCGCTACGTTTGGACAAGTGACTCGAAGGGTGAATAACCAATCTGCAAGTCCATCTTAATAGACTCAAACATTAGAGCAAAATAAACCAATAGCCTGTTAAGCGCCATCTATGCTGCTCTAAACAAACTACTTACCCATGGTCGGTGTTATGCCATGTGACACAGCTATTCGCCTCTTACGACACGCTCTCTGTGGAGCAGTGGTGCTATTCTTGTCATTGTCATACACAAAGATCCCGGCGGACAACTTGGGAACAGTGGCAGTTGGTCAGATTACATTCTCATGAGACAATTGAACCATACAATTTTCTGTTTTGTAATGTATTCAGCACAAAGGGTAATCCCACCATATCTATAATAACTTAACTTAACGTTTTTATACTGGTTTAGAAGACTCACTAGAGTCTGTAGACAACCAGTATTCAGTCACATTTGCATCACCCTGCTTCAAAAGCTATGCACATCCAATCTATTCTTAAATACATTTACTGTCTCTGCTTCCACTACCTCCTCTGTGCTAATGCATTCCAAGCATTCACCACTCTCTGACTAAAAAAATATTTCCTAATAACCGATCTGGACCTTTCTTTAGCTAATTTATATATTTGCCCTCTTGTGGTGGGTGTCATTTGTTTTTTTTTTGGTGTTTTTTTGTTGCAGTTTGAAATCCTTGTTATAGTCTAATTAAAATATTTCCTGTGATAATATTTTATAAACCTGTATTGTCACCTCGAATTCTTCTCTTTTCTAGATACTGTAGGCCGGTTTTTTCTCTTTCCTCGTAAACTGTAATTCTGGAATCTCTCCTTTGCCGTGAGCACGGGTAAAGTCCTGACATTTGTAGCGCAGAGCTATGTTATCATTGTCAAACATGGACCCAACAGACAGGAACACACTTAAAGTCGCGACCCGTGAGATGTGCTGTGTACGAAGTGCAACAGGAAAGACAATTCACATCGATATTCGCAACATCACGTTAAGAATAATGGTGGGGCTATATCGATTAATGACTATATCGATTAATGACGATATCGATTAATGACAATATCGATTAATGACTATATCGATTTATTGACTATATCGATTAATGACTATATCGATTAATGACGATATCGATTAATGACTATATCGATTAATGACGATATCGATTAATGACTATATCGATTAATGACTATATCGAGTAATGCCAATATCGATTAATGACTATATCGATTAATGACTATATAGATTAGTGACTATATTGATTAATGACAGTATCGATTAATGACTATATTGATTAATGAAAGATAAAGTGGTTTGGAGATTTGGCAAGGATACGGAATGATCAATTTGTTACGACGACGAGGCTAACACATGGTCAGGCAAAATACACTGAACAAACAATGTTAGCCAGGGTCAGGAGAAATATACTGGCCAAGACCCTCACCTGACCTCCTCGTTGGTCGTCTTGGAAACGGGCTGTTGTCGGGGACAACCGTCTGGCTAACAAGGTAAGGTACGATGTGATTCCAGTAGTAGTGAGTGACACGCAGATGAAGTCAAGTATAGCACAACCGCCTGCAGGACCCTGGTCCACCTTCATCAGCATTCTCGGGATGTGAGGAAAGCTTGTGCAATCCCTCATTTAACGTTCTTTTTAGGGCGTACAAAAGAGTAAACCTACTCAATGAGGGCATTCGAAACAACAAAATACAACAACAACAACAATAACGACGCTGACGCGAAGTCCTGATCAGTATGTTGTGCCTGAGCCCGACGCGAAGTCCTGATCAGTATGTTGAGCCTGACCCCGACACGAAGTCCTGGTCAATATTTTGTGCCTGACCCTGACGCGAAGTCCTGATCAGTATGTTGTTCATGTCCCCTACGCAAAGTCCTGGTCAGTATGTTGGGCCTGACCCTGACGCGAAATCCTGGTCAGTATGTTGTGCCTGACCCCGACGTGAAGTCCTTGTCAGTATGTTGTACCTGACTCTGACGCAAAGTCCTGGTCAGTGTGTTGTGCCTGATCCTGACGCGAAGTCCTGGTCAGTATGTTGGACCTGACCCCGACGCGAAGTCCTGGTCAGTATGTTAGACCTGACTGTATTAGCGTCTCAGTTCCCCACTTCGATGACGATTGTTTGAGGGATCAAAGAAACACCTCAAAAGTTCAACAAATCAGCTACGCGTCCCTTCAACCGAGCACAAAACAGAAGATTACGCGCACCTCCTTACTGCCACATGGCAAATCAAGTGCAGTAGAACACAAAAAGGAAGAAGCATAAATGACATTCCCATACTGTCATGCAGTGGGAGCATTTGATATAGAGTAAAAAAGTTGGCGCCTAACCGGTTGAGAGTCTGTTTTGTTCTCGTGTTTGAGTCCATCATGGATGTAGCCAGGACATGGAATTGAATGAAATTCTCACTAGTCGATGACGTACACCCATGTCTACGTATGGGGTTTTTCGTTTGGATTAATTAGTTTGACTGATTTGTGGTGTCTTCTACTCCAGTTATCCTGGCAAGTCATCGGCTATTTGAAATAATATTCCGGCTACCTGGTGTCGTAATTCATTGGTCCAGTGTACACAGCTGAACAATGCGCATCACCGAAATGTGCATACTTCACATTGTTTGCTATCAGTGTCAATTTCGATGTTGCTAGGAAATATTCACATATGGATGGATGGATGGATGAATGGATAGATAGATAGGTGGATAGATGTATAGATGGATAGATAGATAAATTAGATAGGTAGATAGAAAGATAGATAGATTGATAGATAGATAGATAGATAGATAGATAGATAGATAGATAGATAGATAGATAGATAGATAGATAGATAGATAGATAGATAGATAGATAGATAGATAGATAGATAGATAGATAGATAGATAGATAGATAGATAGATAGATAGATAGATAGATAGATAGATAGATAGATAGATAGATAGATAGATAGATAGATAGATAGATAGATAGATAGATAGATAGATAGATAGATAGATAGATAGATAGATAGATAGATAGATAGATAGATAGATAGATAGATAGATAGATAGATAGATAGATAGATAGATAGATAGATAGATAGATAGATAGATAGATAGATAGATAGATAGATAGATAGATAGATAGATAGATAGATAGATAGATAGATAGATAGATAGATAGATAGATAGATAGATAGATAGATAGATAGATAGATAGATAGATAGATAGATAGATAGATAGATAGATAGATAGATAGATAGATAGATAGATAGATAGATAGATAGATAGATAGATAGATAGATAGATAGATAGATAGATAGATAGATAGATAGATAGATAGATAGATAGATAGATAGATAGATAGATAGATAGATAGATAGATAGATAGATAGATAGATAGATAGATAGATAGATAGATAGATAGATAGATAGATAGATAGATAGATAGATAGATAGATAGATAGATAGATAGATAGATAGATAGATAGATAGATAGATAGATAGATAGATAGATAGATAGATAGATAGATAGATAGATAGATAGATAGATAGATAGATAGATAGATAGATAGATAGATAGATAGATAGATAGATAGATAGATAGATAGATAGATAGATAGATAGATAGATAGATAGATAGATAGATAGATAGATAGATAGATAGATAGATAGATAGATAGATAGATAGATAGATAGATAGATAGATAGATAGATAGATAGATAGATAGATAGATAGATAGATAGATAGATAGATAGATATAGATAGATAGATACGATTAGATTAGATTAGATTAGATTAGATTAGATTAGATTAGATTAGATTAGATTAGATTCGATTCGATTCGATTCGATTCGATTCGATTCGATTCGATTCGATTCGATTCGATTCGATTCGATTCGATTCGATTCGATTCGATTCGATTCGATTCGATTCGATTCGATTCGATTCGATTCGATTCGATTCGATTCGATTCGATTCGATTCGATTCGATTCGATTCGATTCGATTCGATTCGATTCGATTCGATTCGATTCGATTCGATTCGATTCGATTCGATTCGATTCGATTCGATTCGATTCGATTCGATTCGATTCGATTCGATTCGATTCGATTCGATTCGATTCGATTCGATTCGATTCGATTCGATTCGATTCGATTCGATTCGATTCGATTCGATTCGATTCGATTCGATTCGATTCGATTCGATTCGATTCGATTCGATTCGATTCGATTCGATTCGATTCGATTCGATTCGATTCGATTCGATTCGATTCGATTCGATTCGATTCGATTCGATTCGATTCGATTCGATTAGATTAGATTAGATTAGATTAGATTAGATTAGATAGATTGGATCGATTGGACAGGGTGGATGGATGGATAGATATATAGATAGATATATAGTTAGTTAGTTAGTTAGATAGATAGATAGATAGATAGATAGTTAATTAGTTAGTTAGTTAGTTAGTTAGTTATTTAGTTAGATATATAGATAGCTAGACAGATAGATAGATAGATAGATAGATAGATAGATAGATAGATAGATAGATACATAGATAGATAGATAGATAGATAGATAGATAGATAGATAGATAGGTACATAGATACATGGATACATAGATGGATTGATGCATGGATGGATGGATAGTTTCATTTTCTTAATCAAACTTTCCATGTTTGATTAGAAGACCGTACATATTTTTAAATCCTCCTTCCTACGTTTGATATTATTCACACTTACATTCTTTTCGAAGAAGAGCGACAAAGACGGCGCCCTACCGGCTGCGTGTCTATAATGCTATGGTGATTTAGTTAATTATGCATGACGTCAGACCACGGATTTTTCTGGAATTCAGACTAGTCGACGACTTACAATTGTGTTGACGGAATACTGTTTCTTTTCCATTTGTACTGGTTAGTTGGTTCGTTTTTGTCTGTTTTCTTCCTTTCGATTATCGTGGTCTGGACATCGGCTAAATGAATTAGTACTACGCTTGAACATGTGTTACATTTACACGTTTTAGTTCACAAGGCTGAACTTCAGGAGATTTGCACCCTTCGCTCTAGCTGCAAACAGCGTCGGTTTTGGAGTGACTGATATTTAGACACGACTATAATAGACTAGAACACGCACCAGGGGAGATGCCTCTAGGACCTCTTGCGGTTATTGGAAATGCACGACAACACACCGATATATGTCATCTCCTTCCGCTGCTCTGCCGGATACCTGTTTACGGGGAAGACTTCCGGATCCGGAGTAAACCATTAGGAAAAATATGTATACTGTGCTATCTCCAGTCGTCTCGATACAATCTTGCCACTGGCCAAAGGTAGCTCAGAGCCAGAGAGTGAGGTTGACAAAAGGCGCACTAACTTCTCACTTTAATCCAGATCACAGCGGATTACCCATCTCAGCGGACACAGCAAGAGAAAATATTATTCACATGGTTGAACAAAGCCAGTGGTCTTCGTCACATGTGTTGAACGAGCATCATTCAGTGTTATCGGTGTTCTGCTAATTTCAAATGCCATGTCTTTATATTTTGTGCAGAGCACACTCGCATACTTTTGCTATCGATCTTCATCCTCATACATTAACCTTCTTTTATATGCAGCGATTGATTGATTACTTTATAATTACAGAAATTGTCGGTAGACGTATTGATTATGTGTACATCTGTTTATGTCAAACGTTCACTGACTGGTCGTACCTGAATGTATTAATTTTCGTCCAAATAATTATCAGTTCTATTCGTAATCGGCCAATAGTAAAACCCCCTATTCGGTACATTCCTAATATATATATATATATATATTAGTTCGTGAATCACATTTAATGAAGACCACTCTCTTTATTCCGCCGTGAAGACAGTCTTTTCTTTTTGTGTGTCGGCTGAAATGGGTAATTTGGATTAAAGTGGGTAAGAAATTGCGCCATTTGTCAACTTCACTCTACTGGCCCTGAGCTACCATTTGGCAGTGGCAAGATATTTATCGAGACGACTAGAGATAGCATATGATGCACATTTTTCCGCATGAATTACCCCGGAAGCTTTTCACGTAAACAGGTATCCCGCAAGGCAGCGGAGGGAGAATGACATCTAACGTTGTGTGTCATGCTTTTCCCATAATCGAAAGAGGTCGTAGAGACTTCACTCAGCGTGTGAGGGAGTTTGGCATCTCTAGCCGGCTATGCTGTAGTATATTATTGTCCTATCTAAATTTCACACAACAAAACGGACACTGTTTGCAGCTAGGGCGAACCAGGACCATGAAATACGACACATGTTTAATCGAAGTGCTATTCATAAAGCCGATGGTTACGCCAGAATAATCAGACAGAAGAAAACACAAAAAGCGAACGAATAAACCAGTCTAAATGGAAAACAACAACACGTTTCCATGAACACAAGTGTAAGTCGTCGACTTGTGTGAATTACAGACAAACCGTGGTCTAGTGGCATCTATAATGTACTAAAACACCAGAGCAATGTAGACTCGCAGCCGGTTACGGCGCCATCTTTGCTGCTATATATATATATATATATATATATATATATATATATATATATATATAAATATATATATATATATATATATAAAGATATATATATGTATGTGTGTATATATATATATATATATATATATATATATATATATATATATATATATCATCATCATTATTGGCTCTTTCGTCTTTTCAGGCGATAGTGATTGTTCTTCGAAAAGATGTATATAACTACAGTCCATGACGGAAACGCATGTGACTTGTAAGATCAATACGAGCAGAGAAGCGTCTTCCACAGTATGTTTCAAAAGTCAGGACCGTTTGCCGCATCGCATGGTGTGGCGTGTCTACTCAAACTCTGAGTCTTTAGCCTATCAGCAATCAGTATCTCCTTTGCCTTTATTCCAATCTTAATCCTGCCCCTCCATCTTAATCCTGCCCCTCCATCTTAATCCTGCCCCTCCATCTTAATCCTGCCCCTCCATCTTAATCCTGCCCCTCCTTGTAACACGATCCATGTCGACTTGTTCCCTTGATTCTTCTTCTTCTTTCTCTTCTTTGTACGCTGTCAGACGTCAACTTGAATTTGTTCGAAGAAAGCAGCGGTCATCCTGAAGCTGTCGACACTGCCATAGAGCTTGTCTAGTGTTGCCACTGGTGATGGCCTCATGTGCTTTCTCTGGCCCTCGTATGTCGGGCACTTTTGCAGCAGATGTTCAGCGGTCATTTTCCCTGTACCACAGGTGCATTCGTCAGTGCCACCTATCTTCAGTTTATTGAATAGATGGTACCTCAGTCTGTTGTGGTCTGTGCGGAGTCTGAAGACCACGACCTGCTCTCTTCTGTTCAAATGGTAATAGGCATCATTTTTTGTGTAGCCAGTATGTTCTGTTTCCCATTTGCCCATGTATCTGGCCCTAATAAACCTTTTGGACTCTTCGTAGGTCACACTAGCATCTGGTTGTGGTAATCGTGCACCTTCTTTTGCCAGTCTGTCTGCCTCCTCGTTTCCTTGAATGTTACAGTGGGATAGAACCCACTGTACCACTACTCTTTTTGGTGCGCACTGCTGGCATAGTTGACAGAGTACTGCTCTTAAATCATTAAGTTCTGTATTTTTCTGGCTTTATTAGTGCTGTAACCACGGCCAGGGCATCTGTAAACAGGACTATCTGGCTTTCATTGCTTTCGCCTGTCAGCATTGCTTTTACTGTAGCCTTCAGTGCTTCTGCCTCCGCTCTGAAATTGCTTGAAAATTTTCCAGTTGCCACTGACAGTGTTATTTTTCTATCATTTGTTAGGCTCAGAAATACCCCTTCCCCTCCATTATGTGTTGTTTGTTACAGAACCGTTGCTGATTGCATGGGTCCAGTCCATGCTTGGGTAGTTTTCCGCTATGTACCTCAGGGTTAGGTCTCTTCTTTCTTTTTTCAGTCTGGCTGTTCTTGTTTCCAATACCTGGTATATTTTCTACCACCTCTGGAATGATATGCTGCTTCCAGGTGGGTTTGCGTACAGTAGAGATGGACTTTGGTCTTGTTATGGTGTTCATGGGGTCTTGGCTCATCTTTGCATTGGCTATTTCTGCAAAGTTTCTCCGCTTTAGTTTCCCTTTTCCAAATCTATTTAGTCTCTGATGCATTGGATTGTCTGTCAGTCTTCGTAGTTTCTCTGCTTGCTGCTTGACTCTGCTGTCTCTTCTGTCGGTCATGGATTGAAGATTTGTAACCTTTTCAAGTTGTACAATTGGCGTTGACTTCATGCCTCCTGTTAAAACTCTCATGGCTTGGTTTTGAAGTTTGCTAATTTTATCAAAGTTCGCCTTTGCTGCTGTTGCCCATTCCGCAATGCCATACTCTAGAACTGGTCTCACTCTTCCAGTGTACGGTTTCTTAAGTATTCTTTCGTCAGCTGCCCAGCTTGTGCCAGCAAGTTTCCTCATGATTGCCATTCTTTCTCTGGCTCTCATTCGGTTTCTCTCGATCTGACTTTTCCATGTCAGGCGCGGATCAAATGGGACGCCCAAGTAGTTTTTGTTGTCGTTTGGCCGCAGATATTTGCCGTTAAGACTAATTTTGGTGTTCTGTGGTTTATTTTAAAGGGATAATATCGTACATGTGGTTTTTTCTTCATTTATTTTGACCAGCCATGATTTTGCCCACTCCTCCAGCGATGTTAGGGCCTGCTGCATCCGATTGTTTATTACGGTGAGATATTCTTCAGAGGTCCACATAGCCAGATCGTCTGCAAACATGGAGCTGTGGACTCTTCTTGGTATATTCTCTATGATGTTGTTTATATACACCAGGAAACGTGTGGGTGACAGTACTGTCCCTTGGGGTACTCCTTGCTCTAGTGTCACGTTTTTGCTCATCTACCCTTGTACTTGGACTCTGGCTGTTCTGTTTTCGAGGTAGTGGCTGATCCATCTGTACATTTTTCTAGATACTTCACTTTTTCGTAGCTTGACTTTAAGTCCCTCTTTCCACACCTTGTCAAATGCCTTCTCTAGATGCACCCAAACCGCTACTGTGTGATTTTTCTCTTGGTAAGCATACTCTATTTCCTGTCCTATTAGAGTGATCTTGTCCTCAGTGGATCTGTGCTGTCTAAATCCTGCTTGCTTTGAAATTAATATGTTTTTTTCCTCCAGATGCCACATCAGTCTGGTGTTTATCATTCGCTCCATCAATTTACCTACACAGCTCAGTAGACTGATAGGCCTGTATCCATTTGGATCTGTTCTATCTTTTTCTTTCTTTGGTACTGGTGTTCCCTTGTTTCCATATCGATGCCTGTATCATTCATTTTCCGCTTGCTTACATCCTTGTACCGAAGTAGTGGTCGGCCCGGAGATCTTTTCCCCAACTGTAATTCCCGATAGAGAAGATATTTTAGTATTCTGCCATTATCCATCCTCTGTGTGTGTCCCAGCCATCTGAGCATTTGAAGACCAAGCATGCAAAAGATTTTAACATTGCCTGCTCTCTCCAACACCTCTGCGTGGGTGATTTTGCCTTGCCACCCAACCATCAGGATTCTGAGAGCCAGTCATTAAATAACATCAATTTTAATAATAACATTTTTACAAAAGTGCGAACCAGAGATCTTTGCTGTCTTAATTGTCTACATGGTTTCCATGCATGACAACACTTTGCCCACCTGTCCATTAGCTTCTGGATGACCTCTAGAAAAATAAGTCTTTTGATGTGATCTTTAACCAATTATCCACCGTCTCCATTATCTATTTGTGAGTTGCCTTGAGACATCTCTGCTACACACTTTCCTATAATCGAGATCATCACAGACACCTTTGAGCGCACCACCATTACTCTTGTTAAAATATGCCTCTATTTCATCAATAGTGACAGTAATGGCCTGTTGCCACGGACCAGCTGGTCGATCTGCTGTATCAGTTGCCAACTTGCTGGTGTTTTCGCTTGACTTGGCTTTGTTCGTTCTCCATCTCCCGCTACCAAACCCGGACATGAGCCTAAGTAGCAGAATGTATTCCAGAGAACGGAATGAGTTGTGTCGTAGTTTACTGCTTGACTGCGATAATTGCACCGACTTCAGCAAGCATTTTTTGAGTACCGAGCTAGCATTCCCTCGTCGATCGCTTCTCCTTAGCCAGTCTGCCCTGCTGCCGCCTGTTATCCAGGATCACCGCTAGGAGGTGCAGAAGGGTCTTGGCAGCTCTGGTTTGCTCGCTGGCCCTGACGCTAGCAGTCAGCTATGGGTCGCTGACCGCTGCAGCTCATGCGTTGCTCAGCATCTTGATCTCAACTTGCTGGTATCTCACGCGCGGTTCAGCATTGACGTTTTGTCTTCAGTTTTGAAAACTTTTCACCAATTCTAACATTCTCATCTGACTCAAACAACTATTTTCATACTGACCCTTCATTTTTCAGTATATTTCAGAAAGTTTCACATCCTCTAACCCCAGAAAATGAACAACGATTTGTAGTTCGTTCATGGTGCAAGTCAACAGTGGATCGGAAATGTACGCGTTAATGCGCATGCGCATGCTGCTCGCTTGCCCCCAATCCTTACATGGGGTATTGCTGAAGAGCCATTTTGTGCCCTGAAATAATATTTTCCATTGCGCGTACTCTTCCATATTCTAAATATTCCAAGTTATGTGACTTAATGACTGTTTCTCGTGTGTGTGTGTATATATATATCAATATTCCGTGGCGAAGTGGTTAAGCCGTTGGCCTCGTGGTTAGGTGGTGTGGGTTCGACTCCGCACTCCGCCGTCTTGTTCACGGGTACTTGATGCGGAGTCCCCTGCATCTCGTAGTCGCCCCCTAGTCGTCTTCTCCTTGACTTGCCCCTGGGGTCGGGCGGCGCGACATAGAGAATGGGGATAAACAGTAACGCCGTTAATCCTTACTAAAAATAGCGCTAGCAAATGAATTATGACATCATCGTCTGCGATGGACGGCGGCCTTTACCTTTATCTTTATATATATATATATTTTTATATATATATATATATATATATATATATATATATATATATATATATATATATATATATATATATATATATAGTCTTTATCAAAAGAATATAGATCATGAAATTTTTCAAAGTAATAATAGATATTAGATCATGCAAGTTATTGAGCTGACATTTTTGTACGCAGTCTCTACTGGGGCCACCTGTTAATTTGTAACAAGTTAACGAATCCTGGATGGACAGGTAAATCTAAAGCTTGCACCGAAAAACGTACGTGTTATATATTGTTTTGCATCTACAGCGAGATCAGGACTTTCGAGCCGCATTCAAACAGACACACGCGATCAATGAGTTGGAGACCGGGAACTACCCGAAGTGAACGTTGACAATGACCCAGGTGAAGAAATCGACATGATCTATCATCTTTGTCAAGGATTGGAGTCGATAATCAATGTTGGAGAATGTGATCCTCTTCAATTTTGGAAGGAAGACTAAAGTTTGGACAGGCACAGCATACCGATCAGACATACCGATCAGACAAACCAATCAGACATACCAATCAGACATACCAATCAGACAAACCAATCAGGCAAACCAATCAGACAAACCAATCAGGCAAACCAATCAGACAAACCAATCAGACAAACCAATCAGACAAACCAATCAGACATACCGATCAGACAAACTGATCAGACATAACGATCAGACATACGGATCAGACATACCGATCAGACATATCGATCAGACATACCGATCAGTCATGTCAGCCAAGGTAGGCAATATATACTGACCAAAACACCCATCTGGACTTCCTCGCAGTCCTACCTGGAAACGGGCTATTTTCGACGTGATCTCCGTAGTAGCAAGCGAGACACATATAAAGCCAAGCATAGCACAACCACCTGGAGGATCCCGATTCACCTTCATCAGCCCGCTCGGGATTGGAGGGAGCCGGGTAGCGCAGTGGTTAGCGAGCTGGCTTCGCATCTGAGTGGTCTTGGGTTGAGGCAGAAATGTTTTTTTCAGACCGCATCGTTTCCCGTGTAGACCCAGCCTGAAATGGATACCGGTTAAGTCAGGGAAGGAGATGGCTACCGTCCTCATATAGTCGAGTCTTTGAAATGTGAAATCGGTAAACACCTCACACTACTACGACAGTAATGCTATAGGTTACTTTTGTTTACAGCAACCTGTTATTTTACTTATACCTAGATTGGAGTACTGTGTACAGGTGTGGAGTCCTTATCATAGAGAAGATATAAATATTCTGAAAAGAATACAAATAAGAGCGACAAAGCTGATAGTGGGATTCCAGAATTACAGTTATGCGGAAAGACTCAGAAAAACCGGCCTACGGTGTCTAGGAAAGAGAAAAATTCGAGGTGACTTAATACAGGTTTATAAGATAATCAGAGAGATGGATAAATTAGACTATAACAAGTTTTTAAAAAATCAACCACCCAGAATAATAAGAGAGAATATCTACAAATTAACTAAAGAGAGGTCCAGATTAGTTATTAGCAATATTTTGTTAGTCAGAGAGTGGGGAATGCTTGGAATGCATTGCCACAGGGGATAGTGGAGGCAGGAACAATAAATGTATTTAAGAATAAATTCGAGTCTCATAGCTTTTAGAGCAAGGTAATACAAATGAAACATACTCTGCAGAGTCTTCTAAACCAGTATACAGACGTTTAGTTAAGTTAAGTTTATGTCCTTTTCAGGACGTACAAAAGAGTAATTCATCCATTGCGTGACAACAATAACAATGCCGACAGCAACAAGAACAACGTCTCGTCAATTTCAAGACGGGAAATTTGCGGGACTTGACTTTCTTCAACTACGTCATCGCCAGTGCTTCTTCGGACATTTCGTGATTTCCCAATTCAATTAGCCCTTCTTAAATATCCACATAATTACCTAACTATGCATTTAGAATTTGAAAACTTTATTTTAGTTTAGGTCGTTCAATGATTTGTCAAAATGTGAGTTAAACACTTATCTCGTCAACCTATTTATAATTGGCGCCCATTAAAATAACTTTCGAGAGGGTAAATTTTTCTTACCCCCACTGAAATCTAAATTGAAGAAAATTTCGTGATCGTCCACTCAGTCTGTGTATTTTGGTTGTTTTCCATACATCATCATCATCCTCATCATCATCATCATTATCATCATCATCATCATCATCATCATCCCCATCATCATGTAGCATGTCCTTAGCAGAACATCGCATTCATCACAGTCCGTCTGAAAGAAACTCGATCTCAGCCTGCTCCCGAGTCATGTCCAAGTATTCCTTGACATCTTGGTGACATCACCTTCATGGTCTGTCTCTGCCTCTCTTGCCCGGTACCATATTTTCCATCACCGTTCTCTCAAGACCGTTTTGTCTTTTGTGCCAAAGTATTTCAAATTTTCTGTTCATGATGGAATTTATGAACCAGCTCGTCTCTTTTCGAATGTCTGCATTCTAATTTTTTTCGGGCAGTGGCATTCTAAGAACCTTTCTATAACATTTCGACTCGAAGGACTCGATTCTCTCCCTGAGATTTCTATAACTGTCCATGTCTCACATCAGTATGCTGCTACGTGAAAAAGCCCGTTATAACATTTTGAACATGTTTTTTTGCAAGTATTCTGCCATGGGGTCCTCAGATTGGGTTGCCTCTGCATTGTCATAATAATGATAGAATGTTTTCAACACACAACGTAATTCTACTGCTACCTGAAAGCTAAAATCGCCAAATAGTGTTCGCTAGCGGTCAGGTGGAAGAGCACTGGTTTAACAGGTTCCACTATTGTACACAATTTCAGCTTTCTAGGTTATAGGGAGGTTGGTTAAAGTAGGAGAAATAGAAGTCCACGCAAGGGGACAATGGTCCAATTTGAATAAATGAATGTAAAATGCAACAGAATATATTCGTTAAATGATCGTCTTGTGTTTTAAACTGAAACCACACTGGGCCACAAGAAGACGCAATTATTGACTCATTGACTGTTCAGTTGATCCCGTGATCTCTTGAGATCGGTGGGGCACCACTGCTGACACCTCCACAAAATGCGTCATCCTTCTCTGTCTGCGGTTGCTTTTTGTGCCTCATCGAGTCGTAGGTTAGTTCAGTTATGGATATTGTCTTCCCATCGTTTTTCAAGACGTCCTGGCCTTCGCTTGCCACTAACTGTGCCCTGTAGTTTGGTATTTGCAATGCTCTTGGACCTTGAGACGTGACCATGCCAAGTCAGCTCTTGCGTTTCGATCGTTGTGAGGAGGTCGTCGTAGAGTCCACTTGCCTTCTTTATACTTCGTCAAACTTCATCATTTAGGACACGGTCTTTGTAGGTGATATTTATGAGTCTTCTAAAACATCTGGCGATGAAGACTAACCTCTGGTCAGGCAAAATATGCTGATCAGATATGTTAGTCAGGGTCAGGCAAAACATACTGATCAGACATGTTAGTCAAGGTCAGGCAAAATAGACTGATCAGACATGTTAGTCAGGGTCAGGCAAAACATGCTGACCAAGACCCTCAACACGGCTTCCTAGTTATCCTTTCTGGAAACGGGCTGTTGTCATGGTAACCTGACAAACGAGGCGAGGGATCGACCTGATCCCTATGGTAGTGAGTGACACGTAAATGAAGGCAAGCAAAGCAAGGCAAACACAACTGCATGGAGGACCCCGTTCCACCTTCATCAGCACGCTCGGGATGTGAGGAAAGCTACTGCAACCCGCCACTTAACGTTCTTTTCAATACGCACGAAAGAGTAATCTACTCATTGTGGGCATTCGCATCAACAACAGCTAAAACATCTCATCTACATGGCTTGGGTTCGTCTCTAGAGGCCTGCTGTAATGGTCCATGTTTTGCGGCCGTATAAGACTATCGAAACAACCAGTGAGTGCATTTGTCTGACCTTCATCTTGAGGGAGAATCGTTTATCTTTCAATATACATTGCAATCATGCGACAGCTGTTGTTGTCTGTGCTATTTTGGCCAGGACCGCTCGTTTGATTGAGTCCTGATCAAAAAATTGATTCACTGTTTCAAGCTTCTGTTACTTTGCTTTGATCATAACGTTGATGCATTTACTGTTGTTGTTCAACAACTTTGTCTTTCTTGCGTTTATCTCCATGCACAACCGTGTGCGGTTACATCCAGTCTTCGGATTAATTCCTGAAGTTCTTTTTCAGTTCCCGCCAACCTGTCAATGTCATCCGTAAAGCGTATGTTGGTAATCGTTTTATCCTCTATCTTCAAGGGCACCTCTTATAATTATTTCTAGGAATATATTGTAGAGTGTCGGGCTATACATCTTTGTCTTACGCCGACGGATGTCAGGATCCATTTACCCATTTTCCATCCACGAAGATTGCGATTGTCGCCTTATCACACTCATTGACCGCACACATAATGACCTACCTCGCCTTATTACACTCATTTACCGCACACAGAATGACCTACCTCGCCTTATTACACTCATTGACCACACACAGAATGACCTACCTCGCCTTATTACACTCATTGACCGAACACTGAATGACCTACCTCGCCTTATCACACTCATTGACCGCACACAGAATGACCTACCTCGCCTTATTACACTCATTGACCACACACAGAATGACCTACCTCGCCTTATTACACTCATTGACCGAACACTGAATGACCTACCTCGCCTTATCACACTCATTGACCGAACACTGAATGACCTACCTCGCCTTATTACACTCATTGACCGAACACAGAATGACCTACCTCGCCTTATCACACTCATTGACTGCACACAGAATGACCTACCTCGCCTTATCACACTCATTAACCGAACACAGAATGACCTACCTCGCCTTATCACACTCAATGACCACACACAGAATGACCTACCTCGCCTTATCACACTCATTGACCGCACACAGAATGACCTACCTCGCCTTATCACACTCATTGACCACACACTGAATGACCTACCTCGCCTTATCACACTCTTTGACCGCACACAGAAAGACCTACCTCGCCTTATCACACTCATTGACCACACACTGAATGACCTACCTCGCCTTATCACACTCATTGACCGCACACTGAATGACCTACCTCGCCTTATCACACTCATTGACCGCACACAGAATGACCTACCTCGCCTTATTACACTCATGGACCGAACACTGAATGACCTACCTCGCCTTATTACACTCATTGACCGAACACTGAATGACCTACCTCGCCTTATTACACTCATTGACCGAACACAGAATGACCTACCTCGCCTTATCACACTCATTGACTGCACACAGAATGACCTACCTCGCCTTATCACACTCATTGACCGAACACAGAATGACCTACCTCGCCTTATCACACTCATTGACCACACACAGAATGACCTACCTCGCCTTATCACACTCATTGACCGCACACAGAATGACCTACCTCGCCTTATCACACTCATTGACCACACACTGAATTACCTACCTCGCCTTATCACACTCATTGACCGCACACAGAATGACCTACCTCGCCTTATCACACTCATTGACCACACAATGAATGACCTACCTCGCCTTATCACACTCATTGACCGCACACTGAATGACCTACCTCGCCTTATCACACTCATTGACCACACACTGAATGACCTACCTCTCCTTATCACACTCATTGACCGCACACTGAATGACCTACCTCGCCTTATCACACTCATTGACCACACACTGAATGATCTACCTCGCCTTATCACACTCATTGACCACACACTGAATGACCTACCTCGCCTTATCACACGCATTGACCGCACACAGAATGACCTACCTCGCCTTATCACACTCATTGACCACACACTGAATGACCTACCTCGCCTTATCACACTCATTGACCGCACACATAATGACCTACCTCGCCTTATCACACTCATTGACCACACACTGAATGACCTACCTCGCCTTATTACACTCATTGACCACACACTGAATGACCTACCTCGCCTTATTACACTCATTGATCGCACACTGAATGACCTACCTCGCCTTATTACACTCATTGACCACACACTGAATGACCTACCTCGCCTTATTACACTCATTGACCGCACACTGAATGACCTACCTCGCCTTATTACACTCATTGACCGAACACTGAATGACCTACCTCGCCTTATTACACTCATTGACCGAACACTGAATGACCTACCTCGCCTTATCACACTCATTGACCGCACACTGAATGACCTACCTCGCCTTATCACACTCATTGACCACACACAGAATGACCTACCTCGCCTTATTACACTCATTGACCGAACACAGAATGACCTACCTCGCCTTATCACACTCATTGACCACACACAGAATGACCTACCTCGCCTTATCACACTCATTTACCGAACACAGAATGACCTACCTCGCCTTATTACACTCATTGACCGAACACAGAATGACCTACCTCGCCTTATCACACTCATTGACCACACACATAATGACCTACCTCGCCTTATTACACTCATTGACCGAACACAGAATGACCTACCTCGCCTTATCACACTCATTGACCACACACAGAATGACATACCTCGTCTTATTACACTCATTGACCGAACACAGAATGACCTACCTCGCCTTATCACACTCATTGACCACACACAGAATGACCTACCTCGCCTTATTACACTCATTGACCGAACACAGAATGACCTACCTCGCCTTATCACACTCATTGACCACACACAGAATGTCCTACCTCGCCTTATTACACTCATTGACCGAACACAGAATGACCTACCTCGCCTTATCACACTCATTGACCACACACAGAATGACCTACCTCGCCTTATCACACGCCATGACCACACACAGAATGACCTACCTCGCCTTATTACACTCATTGACCGAACACAGAATGACCTACCTCGCCTTATCACACTCATTGACCACACACAGAATGACCTACCTCGCCTTATCACACTCATTGACCACACACATAATGACCTACCTCGCCTTATCACACTCATTGACCGCACACAGAATGACCGACCTCGCCTTATCACACTCATTGACCACACACTGAATGACCTACCTCTCCTTATCACACTCATTGACCGCACACTGAATGACCTACCTCGCCTTATCACACTCATTGACCACACACTGAATGACCTACCTCGCCTTATCACACTCATTGACCGCACACTGAATGACCTACCTCGCCTTATCACACTCATTGACCACACACTGAATGACCTACCTCGCCTTATCACACTCATTGACCACACACTGAATGACCTACCTCGCCTTATCACACGCATTGACCGCACACAGAATGACCTACCTCGCCTTATCACACTCATTGACCACACACTGAATGAATTACCTCGCCTTATCACACTCATTGACCGCACACAGAATGACCTACCTCGCCTTATCACACTCATTGACCAACACTGAATGACCTACCTCGCCTTATTACACTCATTGACCACACACTGAATGACCTACCTCGCCTTATTACACTCATTGATCGCACACTGAATGACCTACCTCGCCTTATTACACTCATTGACCACACACTGAATGACCTACCTCGCCTTATTACACTCATTGAACGAACACAGAACGACCTACCTCGCCTTATCACACTCATTGACCACACACAGAATGACCTACCTCGCCTTATTACACTCATTGACCGCACACTGAATGACCTACCTCGCCTTATCACACTCATTGACCACACACAGAATGACCTACCTCGCCTTATTACACTCATTGACCGAACACAGAATGACCTCCCTCGCCTTATCACACTCATTGACCACACACAGAATGACCTACCTCGCCTTATCACACTCATTGACCACACACAGAATGACCTATCTCGCCTTATCACACTCATTGACCGAACACAGAATGACCTACCTCGCCTTATTACACTCATTGACCGAACACAGAATGACCTACCTCGCCTTATCACACTCATTGACCACACACATAATGACCTACCTCGCCTTATTACACTCATTGACCGAACACAGAATGACCTACCTCGCCTTATCACACTCATTGACCACACACAGAATGACCTACCTCGCCTTATTACACTCATTGACCGAACACAGAATGACCTACCTCGCCTTATCACACTCATTGACCACACACAGAATGACCTACCTCGCCTTATTACACTCATTGACCGAACACAGAATGACCTACCTCGCCTTATCACACTCATTGACCACACACATAATGTCCTACCTCGCCTTATTACACTCATTGACCGAACACAGAATGACCTACCTCGCCTTATCACACGCTATGACCACACACAGAACGACCTACCTCGCCTTATCACACTCATTGACCACACACAGAATGACCTACCTCGCCTTATCACACGCCATGACCACACACAGAATGACCTACCTCGCCTTATTACACTCATTGACCGAACACAGAATGACCTACCTCGCCTTATCACACGCCATGACCACACACAGAATGACCTACCTCGCCTTATCACACTCATTGACCACACACAGAATGACCTACCTCGCCTTATCACACTCATTGACCACACACATAATGACCTACCTCGCCTTATCACACTGATTGACCGAACACAGAATGACCTACCTCGCCTTATCACACGCCATGACCACACACATAATGACCTACCTCGCCTTATTACACTCATTGACCGAACACAGAATGACCTACCTCGCCTTATCACACGCCATGACCACACACAGAATGACCTACCTCGCCTTATCACACTCATTGACCACACACATAATGACCTACCTCGCCTTATCACACTGATTGACCGAACACAGAATGACCTACCTCGCCTTATCACACGCCATGACCACACACATAATGACCTACCTCGCCTTATCACACTCATTGACCGCACACTGAATGACCTACCTCGCCTTATCACACTCATTGACCACACACAGAATGACCTACCTCGCCTTATTACACTCATTGACCGAACACAGAATGACCTACCTCGCCTTATCACACTCATTGACCACACACAGAATGACCTACCTCGCCTTATCACACTCATTTACCGAACACAGAATGACCTACCTCGCCTTATTACACTCATTGACCGAACACAGAATGACCTACCTCGCCTTATCACACTCATTGACCACACACATAATGACCTACCTCGCCTTATTACACTCATTGACCGAACACAGAATGACCTACCTCGCCTTATCACACTCATTGACCACACACAGAATGACATACCTCGCCTTATTACACTCATTGACCGAACACAGAATGACCTACCTCGCCTTATCACACTCATTGACCACACACAGAATGACCTACCTCGCCTTATTACACTCATTGACCGAACACAGAATGACCTACCTCGCCTTATCACACTCATTGACCACACACAGAATGTCCTACCTCGCCTTATTACACTCATTGACCGAACACAGAATGACCTACCTCGCCTTATCACACGCCATGACCACACACAGAACGACCTACCTCGCCTTATCACACTCATTGACCACACACAGAATGACCTACCTCGCCTTATCACACGCCATGACCACACACAGAATGACCTACCTCGCCTTATTACACTCATTGACCGAACACAGAATGACCTACCTCGCCTTATCACACTCATTGACCACACACAGAATGACCTACCTCGCCTTATCACACTCATTGACCACACACATAATGACCTACCTCGCCTTATCACACTCATTGACCGCACACAGAATGACCGACCTCGCCTTATCACACTCATTGACCACACACTGAATGACCTACCTCTCCTTATCACACTCATTGACCGCACACTGAATGACCTACCTCGCCTTATCACACTCATTGACCACACACTGAATGACCTACCTCGCCTTATCACACTCATTGACCGCACACTGAATGACCTACCTCGCCTTATCACACTCATTGACCACACACTGAATGACCTACCTCGCCTTATCACACTCATTGACCACACACTGAATGACCTACCTCGCCTTATCACACGCATTGACCGCACACAGAATGACCTACCTCGCCTTATCACACTCATTGACCACACACTGAATGAATTACCTCGCCTTATCACACTCATTGACCGCACACAGAATGACCTACCTCGCCTTATCACACTCATTGACCAACACTGAATGACCTACCTCGCCTTATTACACTCATTGACCACACACTGAATGACCTACCTCGCCTTAATACACTCATTGATCGCACACTGAATGACCTACCTCGCCTTATTACACTCATTGACCACACACTGAATGACCTACCTCGCCTTATTACACTCATTGAACGAACACAGAACGACCTACCTCGCCTTATCACACTCATTGACCACACACAGAATGACCTACCTCGCCTTATTACACTCATTGACCGCACACTGAATGACCTACCTCGCCTTATCACACTCATTGACCACACACAGAATGACCTACCTCGCCTTATTACACTCATTGACCGAACACAGAATGACCTCCCTCGCCTTATCACACTCATTGACCACACACAGAATGACCTACCTCGCCTTATCACACTCATTGACCACACACAGAATGACCTATCTCGCCTTATCACACTCATTGACCGAACACAGAATGACCTACCTCGCCTTATTACACTCATTGACCGAACACAGAATGACCTACCTCGCCTTATCACACTCATTGACCACACACATAATGACCTACCTCGCCTTATTACACTCATTGACCGAACACAGAATGACCTACCTCGCCTTATCACACTCATTGACCACACACAGAATGACCTACCTCGCCTTATTACACTCATTGACCGAACACAGAATGACCTACCTCGCCTTATCACACTCATTGACCACACACAGAATGACCTACCTCGCCTTATTACACTCATTGACCGAACACAGAATGACCTACCTCGCCTTATCACACTCATTGACCACACACATAATGTCCTACCTCGCCTTATTACACTCATTGACCGAACACAGAATGACCTACCTCGCCTTATCACACGCTATGACCACACACAGAACGACCTACCTCGCCTTATCACACTCATTGACCACACACAGAATGACCTACCTCGCCTTATCACACGCCATGACCACACACAGAATGACCTACCTCGCCTTATTACACTCATTGACCGAACACAGAATGACCTACCTCGCCTTATCACACGCCATGACCACACACAGAATGACCTACCTCGCCTTATCACACTCATTGACCACACACAGAATGACCTACCTCGCCTTATCACACTCATTGACCACACACATAATGACCTACCTCGCCTTATCACACTGATTGACCGAACACAGAATGACCTACCTCGCCTTATCACACGCCATGACCACACACATAATGACCTACCTCGCCTTATTACACTCATTGACCGAACACAGAATGACCTACCTCGCCTTATCACACGCCATGACCACACACAGAATGACCTACCTCGCCTTATCACACTCATTGACCACACACAGAATGACCTACCTCGCCTTAATACACTCATTGACCGAACACAGAATGACCTACCTCGCGTCTGTGCCCATAGACTAAGTTGGCAGTCGGATGCTAATTATTTCTTTGTCATTATAATTGAACGGGTTTCTTATTTTCGTTTCCCATTTTATGTTTTCTGTTTTCTATGTTCCGAGTGTGTTTCCCATTTTCTGTTTTCTGTTGTCCATGTTCCAGATGTGTGTTTCCCATTTTCTGTGTTCTGTTTTCTATCTTCCTTGTGTGTTTCCCATTTCCTGTTTTCTGTTTTCTATGTTCCGAGTGTGTTTTCAATTTTCTGTTTTCTGTTGCCCATGTTCCAGGTGTGTGATTTGTTTCACAACCTACCTTTATTGTCCTGTGGGCGTGAAGGTGTTTGATACAATTAATTTACTTTAATATCTTTCTTCTTGTCTTATTCTCTACCTCCATTCCGCTCCCAACGAAGCATGGGGTCACCACTGTTATATTTGCTGAATGAAAGTCTGTACCAAAACACTTTTGTGTACTCGTGAAACAATTAGTTTTACATGACGATGTTGCTAGAATCATTCATTCTCACTCACAGTGTAAAATTATGCATTAAGCAAGGGATGAACGCTATACAATAAAGCAAATGAAAGCAGAGGCTAAACAAATAAATGTTTATCCTTTCCTGAAAAGAAAAGTGTGAATTTTAAATGGAGCCTCAGATGAAGGTTTTTAAGCGATTTTTTCAGAATATTTGTTTGTTGTGATTATTGTTTAGACAGGATGCGGATGATATTTACTGTTGTATTTTTTAGCATCCAGTTCCACTTTTACAGTGCATTATATTTCTTTTTGCATGACACTTCCAATCTGTATCTCCCTTACTCTCTCTCTCTCTTTATCTCACCCTCCCTCTCTCTCTCTCCCTTTCTTTCTCTCCTCACTCTGTGTTTTTCGATCACTTTCTCCACCTGACAAAAAATGTTACTTAGTATATTTTTTGTTTCGAGATTCAGCATGTCAAACCATGTTCTTCATTTCTTGAATGCATTTTACATCGGCTTTATTGAAAGGTTTACACTTTTTGAATAATTATCGCTCATTTAATTGCATTTTGGTATGCTTAAGTTAAATCATTGTTTATGTACAGGAAATGTATTGTTATCTCTTTTACAGGATATCATCATGATCTGGTTGTTCAGTCCTAAGACTGATTGTAAGGTTGTTTGAGCATGTAACTCTATTTAGCCCTATCCTCTGGTTGATCGTCCTAAGACTAATTGTAAGGTTGCCTGAGCATGTCTCTCTATTTGACCATATTCTCTGGTTGATCAGTTCTAAGACTGGTTGTAAGGTTGTTTGAGCATGTATCTCCATGTAACCTTATCCTCTGGTTGATCGTCCTAAGACTAGTTGTAAGGTTGCCTGAGCATGTCTCTCTATTTGACCATATTCTCTGGTTGATCAGTTCTAAGACTGGTTGTAAAGTGTTTTGAGCTTGTCTCTTTATTTGACCTTGTCCTCTGGTTGATCAGTCCTGAGACTGATTGTAAAGACGTCTGAATATGTCTGTCCGTTTGACCCTCTCCTTAGCGCCTTACTTCATTTCAACATAGGTTCAAACCGAAATGTCTCTGCATGTTTGAGATGTAAAGAATGTTTTTTGGAAGACTTTCATATCTCACATTGTATCTTAACCAATTCAATCTTCGTCTTTGTATTATTTCCGATATTTGTCTTTGTGGGACTACTTCAGTGATGACTTTGCCATTGAATCTTCTTTCTGCCTAACTCACTCGTTCAATTATTTTGCAGCACCACGCTTCCTTGTTTGTTAGAGTCCATGTGAATGGGGATTACGCTTTGCCTCAGTTCTATCCTTATATTCTTTGAGGTTAGCAATTTCTGTTTTTCTATGGAGACCTTTTTTTCCATTGCAATCCTTGTCTTATGTTCCATCTCACTGCGGGTATCTTCTGTGCAGTTATTATAAATTCAGAATATCGAATGTAATTTTTAGATTATTAAACAAATTCCTAAAATTTCTTGTAAGTCGATAAAAGCACATATAGTTCAGTCAGTGGCCGCACCAGGACAAAAACGAAACGATTCTTCCGTTTAGACCAAAAGCCTTCGTCGGGGACAAGAATCATGCGAAAACTGTTAACAAATAACAACAATAATAAAACATACGAGAACAACTTACAAATCACACAAAAAAACTATACGAATAAAATATCGAATATTGTTTTGTGTCTCTTGAAATTTTTTAATGTTCTGTTTGCATGTTGTTATTTGTAAGTTGTGTTGCCTGTCTTTTTCGTATGTAATCATACTAGCCATTACAATTGTTGTCTTTGTGCGCCTATCTCAGTGAGGATATTGTCATTGATTTTTCTTTCTTTTCAACTCATTTTCCATTACACGACATCACAAACTAGAAACTCTTCCAATAATATTTTAAATTCCTCTTTACTAGAATCCCTATTTTACTCATACAGTGCAATTGACCATACATCAGTAGTGACTATTCGTTTATAAATTATTGTGATAGGATATGACAATTTCTAAACGTAGCTCAATCAGTTTTTCACACACCAAAATGCCAATCAAATCGCCCACCGCATACAATGCCAGTAATTTGATGCGTCATAGTCTAACTGCTAAAAATCTTGAAAATAAAAGCAATGAAGATATTTTAAGCGAAGTTAAGGAGCAATAACATCGAAACGTTGACCCAACTGTACATGCAGCAAAACATATCTACAAGAAAAATGGCCATTCTAATCGACTACAGGATCAAATTCCAAGCCATCTCAAGCCCCAAACAAGATAGACTCTTACACAAAATAAAATATAACATCGAACTGCTGTTAAAAAAAGTAACAATCAGATTTAGTCCTACAGTGGATTCCAGACCACCGTGGGATCATCGTAAAGGAGAAGGCAGTTGAGCTCACAAAAGCTGGAATTGGCAGCACACTTTATCGTCATTCAGGTCAGGTCATCCCGTAACCGGTGAGGTCGTTGGGGCACACAAGAAGACATCCTATCAACCCCACGCCACCCTTCTCTGTCAGCGGCCGCTGCCTGTGCCTTTTCTGGTCGGAGATTGGTCCATTCTTTTATGTTGTCCTCCCACCTCTTTTTGGGACGGCCTCTTCGTCGTCTGACTTGCTCCTTTCCGTGGAGGATCGTATTTGCAAGACCATTTGATCTCGGTATGCGACTGTACCAAGCGATTTTCCTTCTTTTGACAGTTGCCAAGAGGTCTTCAAAAGGTCTTATTGCTGTTATAATGCTATCTCGTATTTCCTCATTTGTAACTCGAACTTTGTACGTGACGTTTAAAAGTCTTCGGAAACATCTCATCTACAAGGCATGTATCCTTCGCCGAAGGTCAGCTGTAACTGTCCATGTTTCACAAGCATAGAGGAATATTAACAGGACCAGTGTACACATTAATTTGATTTTCGTGCATAGTGCTAACCGTTTATCTTGCCAGCTTTTGTTAAGCCGTGCAAGCGCCGCTATTGTCTGTGCTATTCTGGCCAACACCTCACATTTTGATCCTTCATCACTGGCAATCGACCCAAGATATTTAAAACGGTCAACCCCTTCGAGTTCCTGACCATTAGCTTTTATCCTGCTGTTGAAGCCCTCAGCGTTGTTGATCATTAATTTTGTCTTTAAAATATCGTCATTCACTGAACTATTAAGAAGCAAAGACACTCATCAAAAGATCTATGAGAAAACAATGTAGAGGCTAGAACAAAGAATGCAAACCAGAAAATATCAGAATAGACAAACTTGAGGGAGATGGGAAGACAACGATCTTCAAACTCAGAACTGGTCATTCCAGACTCAAGGCTCACCTCCACAGAATGGGTCTTAAAGACACCGCCACATATGATTGCAGACCACGCAATAAAACACCAGAAAATATTTTGCAGGACTGCTACACCTATGCAGACCAAAGAAAGGCAGTCTGGCCCCGGGAAGCGACCATGCTCGAAAAGTTGTTGGGGGACCGATGGATACTTGAAACGCACAGTCTCCTTTGTGAACCACACCGAGCTAGAAGTATAGCATCAGTTGATCGTGAACCTCACCGGGCTAGAAGTATAGCATCAGTTGATCGTGAACCTCACCGGGATAGAAGTATAGCATCAGTTGATCGTGAACCTCACCGGGCTAGAAATATAGCATCAGTTGATCGTGAACCTCACCGGGCTAGAAGTATAGCATCATTTGATCGTGAACCTCACCGGGCTAGAAGTACAGCATCAGTTGACCGTGAACCTCACCGGGCTAGAAGTATAGCATCAGTTGATCGTGAACCACACCGAGCTAGAAGTATAGCACCATTTGATCGTGAACCACACCGAGCTAGAAGTATAGCACCATTTGATCGTGAACCACACCGAGCTAGAAGTATAGCACCATTTGATCGTGAACCACACCGAGCTAGAAGTATAGCACCATTTGATCGTGAACCACACCGAGCTAGAAGTATAGCATCATTTGATCGTGAACCTCACCGGGCTAGAAGTATAGCACCATTTGATCGTGAACCTCACCGGGCTAGAAGTATAGCACCATTTGATCGTGAACCACACCGAGCTAGAAGTATAGCACCATTTGATCGTGAACCACACCGAGCTAGAAGTATAGCACCATTTGATCGTGAACCTCACCGGGCTAGAAGTATAGCACCATTTGATCGTGAACCTCACCGGGCTAGAAGTATAGCATCAGTTGATCGTGAACCTCACCGGGCTAGAAGTATACCACCATTTGATCGTGAACCTCACCGAGCTAGAAGTATAGCATCATTTGATCGAATAATAATAATAATATTTTTAATTATAATAATAATAATAATAATATTATTAATTATAATAATAATAATAAGAAGAAGACAATTAACTGCTAACCGAAACAACACAGTTTCTACACCAGCACCAAAAAACCATAAATCAGATACGTGAGTTTTCTACCTGGGTAGTGTCTTCACTGATGACAGCGGACTGGACAAAGAAAAAAAATATAATTTCAAAAGGAATACAAGGTGCACTACCAATAGGCACAGATACTGAAACATTAAGTGTTACTATGTCCACTAAACAGACGCTAAAAACACGTCGATCATCCTTGATAAGAGAGGCACAAATATAAGATCGAGACGTGTAATACGCGCTGTGTACGAAGTGCGGTAGGAACATGTTTGTAACAAAATTCACATCACGTAGAGAAAATTGATGAGGACAACATCGGTTTGTTTTTACTATATTGAATCCCCAAAAATAGAGTGATTTGGACATTTGACAATATCGTAGTGGGATCATCATGTAGCGAGGTCAAACTACATAGAGATTCAAGGCCATGAGTGCGAGGTCAACACCGGAGACAATGGATAGGGGGGTTCAAGGAAACCGTCCAATAGTACAACACGTCAGAAGCACAAGCCGCTCACCTGACGCAAATTAGAAGCCTACGCATACCTCATCTCTGCGACAAAGCAAGGGTTGAGGAAAGGAACCTAGGGGTTATAATAGATCACACAGGTACGGTGAGTGAGCAAGTTCAGGTAGCAGTGAGAAAGGCAGATGCAATGTTAGGTATGATAAAAATAAATATTAAACATAGGAGCAAGGAAGTGATAGATTGGGGTAATGTATACAAGTGTCGAATCCTTATCATAGAGGGGATATAAACATGCTGGAAAGAATACAAAAAAGAGCGACAAAGCTAATAGTGGGATTCCAGAATTACAATTATGAGGAAAACCTCAGAAAAACCGGCCTGCAGTGTCTAGAAGAGAGAAGAATTCCAGGTGACTTAATACAGGTTCATAAGATAATCAGAAGAACGGATACATTAGACTACAAATACATTTTTTGCCCCAGGACAGGTAATTGCAGACTAAACGCACACATGCATAAAATGAAAGCATCACAGACTGCACAATACACATGTCAGAGAGGACCACAAACTCCAGAACACATCCTGCAAACATGTTTACTGCACCAAAGCTCCCGTGAGATGACCTGGCCCGAGGAAAGAAATATACAAGACAAACTGTGGGGAACCATTGAGGACCTGCGACTGACGTGTGACTTCATGGAGGCAGCCCATCTGGTGGCATGAAACGAACATACGAAACCGGGGGGAACCATTGAGGACCTGCGACTGACGTGTGACTTCATGGAGGCAGCCCATCTGGTGGCATGAAACGAACATACGAAACCGAACGCAAAGAAGAAGAGGAAGACTTGAACAAGTTTTTTCTAAATAAAGCCACCCCCAAGAACAACCACCCCCAAGAACAACCACCCCCAAGAACAACCACCCCCAAGAACAACCACCCCCAAGAACAACCACCCCCAAGAACAACCACTCCCAAGAACAAGAGGGCACAGCTACAAATTATCTAAAGAGAGGTCCAGATTAGATATTAGGAAATATGTTTTCAGTCAGAGAGTGGTAAATGCTTGTAATGCATTGCCACGGGAGGTGGTGGAGGCAGAGACAATTAATACATTTAAAAATAAATTGGATGCGCATGGCTTTTACAGCAAGGTAATGTAAATGAAACTGGTTGTATACAGCCTCTGCCCTCTTCTAACCCAATATAAAGACGTTCAGTTAAGTTAAGATAAGTTATGAGTAGTGAGACAAAGGTACGAAAGAAGGATTTAACATGCATTAATCATACATTCCATGTCCATGCTTACCCTGATACCTACGTAAACTACATATTTAGCTATCTCCGGCGTGTCCGGGGCTCAGCAACACATTAAAATCAAGAAAGTAAAATGTAAATGTCTACCCATGTCTGCTGACTTGAACTATTCCTGGAAAGAATAATAATGACTCCGGACAGAAATCGATTTAAACCGGAACCCGTTAAAACTGTCATATAGAGTTTCTTAATCCAGATGAATTGGACAATCCCACACTTTAAAAAAATGACGCAACATTTTTACTACCATGTCTCAATCGCACGCCCACTCACTCTCTATCTCTCTCTCTTCCTCTCTCTCTCTCCCTCTCTCTCTCTCTATTTCTGTTCCTGCTGCTCCATTTTCCTTTATTCCCATATTTACCTTTGTGTTCTACACACATTAGCTATACTCCCCATGTATACATTTTAGACTTACTCATCAGTAAACAACCTAAACAACAAAAACATTTGTTCGTGGTCGAAAAGGTTCTCCAGGCTTGCCTCAGATTAGATGACCAGAATGCATACCAGACGTTACCTGATTTTCCCTCCATCCCCTCTTTCCTTTCTCTCACTCTCTGGTCTCGTCCTTTTCCGTCACGTTCTTTCACACATTTTATTTAATCTTCGCTTATCTCTCGATTACGATTTTTAACTATTTCACTTTGGATTATGTTGGCCTCCAATCGCGTTCATATTTGCAACGTGAAAAAGGTTGGTGGGAAGTACAGCCACATATATTCATTGAGGAAATCCTGGTAGTGAAAAGCTCATATATATTTATATATCATAATCATCATGTAGCATGTCCTATGTAGAACGTCGCTCCCATCAGAGTATGTATGAAAGAAACTCGTTCTCTTGCCAAAACTCCAGCGTCCACCACAGTCATTCTCAAGCATTCCCGGATATCTTGGTGCCATCGTCTTCTTGGTCTACCCCTTTCTCTTTTGCCTGGCACCATACCTTCCATCAACGTTCTCTCAAGACCGTTGTGTCTCTTGATGTGACCAAAGTATTTGCATTTTATAGCTAAAATGGAATTGATAAACCAGTTCTCCTCTATGCTCAACCGTTGCCGAATGTCTACATTTGTTTTTTTCTCTGTCCAGGGTATGTAGAGGATCTTTCTGTAACATTTTGACTCGAAGGATTCGATTCTTTGTCTAGAAGTTTTGGTAATCGTCCATGATTCACAGCCATAAGCTGCCACATGAAAAACACAGGCTCTCAAGACTTTTACTTTTATCATTTTGTTGGTGCTCTGCCATAATTTCCTCAGGCTGTGCAGTCTCTGCATAGCCATAGCTAGTCTTCTTCTGATTTCTTTCGAGCAGTATATATTTATATATATATATATATATACAGGGCTTGACACATTTTAACGGTGACTCACCAGTCAGTCAGAAATATCACATGGCAGCATGATCGGACTACATTCATGCAATTTATGTCAAAAATTAAAGCGGTACTAATTCACCTTTATTTCTAAATAACAATGGCGTAAAAAAACCAACATTTATTGTATTATTTACACAGTATTAGCCGTTTTCTTCTTAATAAAAAATGCACAGCTGTCAGAAGTATGGCGTGTGTGTTCTTGAACATGCTTGGTAGTTTTAGCACTGAAGTACCATTTATCGATGGTTTTAGTCGGTTTAAATTGCGGCAGTGGTGGTCCATTAAGATCCACAATCATAAGCTAGTTCAACTGTAACATCATTAATAATCGTGCGAGAGTCGTTATGTGGTAACCATTAACAACGGATGTTTATTTTACTCATCAAGCAAACATATTTACTCGTTACAGACGATCAGACGAGCGCTGTTTTTAAGCTATATATATACATCACCCTATTTAAAGCCATTGTATCAGCTAAATGGCATTATACGAAATTTTGTGAGCCGACATATCGGCTTCACGGTGTGAATGAGGGAATCTATTTGTATCTTTTGCTATCTGCATTGTTTCTCTTTTGAAATACGAGTAGTCGTTAAAGACAATTTCGCTTCCAAGAAGGACGTGTTGGCAGACAGTTGTATACTTACACGATGTCAGGTACAACTTAACTTAACTGAACATCTTTATACTGGCTTAGAAGACTCTGCAGAATCTGTATACAATCAATTTAATTTACATTACCTTGCTCTAAAAGCTATGCGCATCCAATATATTCTTAAATGCATTAATTGTCCTTGCTTTCACTACTTCCTGTGACAATGCATTCCAAGCATTCACCACCCTCTGACTAAAAGAAATATTTCCTAAAATCTAACCTGGACCTTTTCTTTAGTTAATTTGTAGCTAAGCCCTCTTGTTCTTGTAAGTGGTTGCATTTTAAAAAACGTGTTATAGTCTAATTAATCCGTTCCTTTTATTATCTTATAAACCTGTAGTAAGTCACCTTGAATTCGTGTTGTATAGTGTAGGATTGAGGGTGCGGGGGTGGAAAGGATGACGTATGACATACAGATTTAGCGAGTGTTTGTTGAGGATCAATGTTTCGAAGGGAGTTAAAGGGTTTTGATTGTGTGATTCCATTTTCGTGTGTTTACGGTGTAAAAATGAGTGCAGATGTTAACTGTCATGTAATTTCGTGTTTTTGATGCGTCTCTTGCCTTTTAGTATTCTGAAAGTTTAGCGCTGCCCAGTTTTGAAGGTCGGCAGCCATGTCCAATTCTGTTGTGATTACTTTCTTGGTTGAACAAATAAATGTATTCATCAACAGTATCTCCTGATGTCAACAAAAGGCAGGCGAATGGAACAGTCAAGTCAAAACTTCGAAACCAGCAACATGACTCAACTGTAAAGCTAGTTAGTCAATCAGTTAATTAGTCGTCGAATCATCTGCATTGCACGCGGAACAAGTTTATAAGCACTCAGATCTTATCCTCAGTATCTGACGAGGAAGACCAGGATTTGGTCAAGTAAAACATACTGATCAGACATGTTAGTCAAGGTCAGGTAAAACATACTGATCAGACATGTTAGTCAAGGAGTCAAGGTCAGGTAAAACATACTGATCAGACATGTTAGTCAAGGTCAGGTAAAATATACTGATCAGACATGTTAGTCAAGGTCAGGTAAAACATACTTATCAGACATGTTAGTCAAGGTCAGGTAAAACATACTGATCAGACATGTTAGTCAAGGTCAGGTAAAACATAGTGATCAGACATGTTAGTCAAGGTCAGGTAAAACATACTGATCAGACATGTTAGTCAAGGTCAGGTAAAACATACTGATCAGACATGTTAGTCAGGGTCAGGTAAAACATACTGATCAGACATGTTAGTCAAGGTCAGGTAAAACATACTGATCAGACATGTTAGTCAAGGTCAGGTAAAACATACTTATCAGACATGTTAGTCAAGGTCAGGTAAAACATACTGATCAGACATGTTAGTCAAGGTCAGGTAAAACATACTGATCAGACATGTTAGTCAAGGACAGGAAAAACATACTGATCAGACATGTTAGTCAGGGTCAGGTAAAACATACTGATCAGACATGTTAGTCAGGGTCAGGTAAAACATACTGATCAGACATGTTAGTCAGGGTCAAGTAAAACATACTGATCAGACATGTTAGTCAAGGTCAGGTAAAACATATTGATCACATATGTTAGTCAGGGCAGGCAAAACATACTGATCACACATGTTAGTCAGGGTCAGGCAAAGTATACTCGACAAGACCCTCACTTCGACATCACCTGTCCTCTCTAGAAAAGGGCTGTTTTCACGGCAGGCTGGCTAATGAGACAAGAGATCCTTATAGTAGTGAGTGACGCGCATATGGAGCCAAGCATTGCACAATCGCATTGATGACCTCGTTTTACTTTCATCAGGTTATTCAGGATGTGAGGTTAACATTCCCTCTTCGATCCCTTCTCTTTAGACAGTCCGCTCTGTTGCAGCCTGTTATCCAGCATCACCAAATGGAGTGAAGAAGGGTCTTGGCAGATCTGTGCCGCTGGCCCTGACGATAGCAGTCAGTGTTTGGCCGCTGGCCCTGACGATAGCAGTCAGCGTATGGCCGCTGGCCCTGACGATAGCAGTCAGCGTTTGGCCGCTGGCCCTGACGATAGCAGTCAGCGTTTGGCCGCTGGCCCTGACGATAGCAGTCAGCGTATAGCCGCTGGCTGCTACTCCTCATATACTGCTTATCATCTTGATCCCACACCTTTGTCTGAGCCCATGGAGATTCTATTTCTAAAATGGAAAGAATACCCCTTTCTAAAGTTCCAACGTTAACCTAAGATCAGATTTAATAACTAATTCGATACAAACGAAGGCATCAATAACTCTCGCAGACAAAATAGATAACTCACACTAACGGCGTTGTGCGAGTTTGACGTCATTCTTATCGATCCCTGCCTATATTGATTTATTCCGTTCCCTGCACGCTTCTTTATCTCACTTAAGTAATTTATTTGTTCTATTTTTCGCTTTTTTTATGTTGCTACAATAGAGTTTTTATTTAAGGTCAAGAAATGAGTCTGTGATAAATTGTTTCTTTAGCCTGTGTTCTCTTTGTTCTCTGTGTTCCGTATTGGCTCTTGTTTTTTATTTTACGTCTTCGCTTCGCAAATCTGGGGATGAATCTGGAGTCTCTCAAAGATGTCATGTTTGATCTTAGTTATCAACGCGCTCAAGTGTACCTAGCCGTAAATAGGTACTTGATATACTAATAGAGAGGACGAGGTCATTAGATAGGGCACCACACAAGAAGCTAAAATAGTGAAAAGGGAACTCTAAATGGTTAGCCCATCTCACAAAAAGATGAAATAGTGTATACTAAACTTGGACAGCCCAACGTAAAATAAAGATTAAAGAACGCATAGTGAAGTTTCTAATCAGATAGTCCTTTGCAATTGATGTGATAAGCTGCATAGGGAAGTCTCTAATCGGACAATCTTTCGCACATAAAGATGACAAATTGCATAGCAAAGTCTCAATCCTGACAGTCCTTCGCAAGTAAAGATGAAATATTGCATAGTGAGTCTCTAACTGGCCAGTCCATCCCGCAAACATTCAGAGGTGGAAACAGTTGACAAACAATCATTTCGAAGGTATTGATTTTCAACACCTCTTGCTTCGGGATACACTTGATTTAAGTAGAATCTTCCGTGGTACACTTGATTTAAGTAGAATCTTCCATGTTACACTTGATTTAAGTAGAATCTTCCGTGGTACACTTGATTTAAGTAGAATCTTCCGTGGGACACTTGATTTAAGTAGATTCTTCCGTGGTACACTTGATTTATATACTTATTCACGGCTCACCACTAAACATGTACATAAGGACTCTAACAAACGCAGAATTCAGTTCAAATCTCTTGACACAGTCGTACAACTTTTAACGCAGGGATTCAGACTAGAATAATGTGGCTTTCTTTTCACCGGGTAATTTTGGACATGTCTGTTCCATAAGTGTTGAGCTGCCAATGGTCTCATACCCCAAAAGACAATATCAAGTACATCCAGAAGACCCAAGAACATACTACTAAAACATGGTCCCAACACTATAATAGGCATTCACGTTCCAATACAATCAGCAGGTTAACAATAAACAAGGTTGGATCGGCCATACTCAGACACAATATCATAAACAAACAAAAGAGGATTGCGCTCCAAGTGCAACAATTCGCCGTGCAAATCGAACGATATGATTTCCATTTTATAACTCACATTAAGTAATAATAAACGCTTCATTAAAACGAGTAAGTATTAAATAACTAGGATTTAAACACTATCCATATTCAATCAACACTTTTCAGCTCGTCGTGGAGCATAGGTCTTGAACAGTTATAGGCCAAGTCATTAAACATCGATCTGTCTAAATCTGTTGACGGTTTTGTGTCTAAAAGTTTCTACACAATCGGATAGCCAGCCTCTATGCGCAACCTTCCTTAGTTGCCTCTTGCCCTTTTACTTCATTTGTCCCCATTTGTCCCCATTCCAGTCCAGGTAACTCACGGATTAAGATAAGAACAGACTCGCATAAAAGCAACTCTATAAACAGCAAAACAGTTTATAAGAACAGCAAACATTTAAACTTGTTTGAACAGATAGGCCGTGGGAAACACGGGGAGGGAGGTCTACAGACATGACAAGCCCCAATCCAAATAACAGCATCAATCAACTCAAAAGAAAGGATTAGCTAACCATTTTCTTGCCGAGAGAACCAAATACATCCCACATAACAAGCACACGAACAGAATCCAACTACAACACACGCCTGTTTGTCAGCTGTGTACGAAACCGTTGATCATCATCTTTTTTAGTACTCAGTGTTCAACGGTATTATAATATGGAACATTTTCTATGACAATAGGCAACAACTAACAAACATCTACCCATACCATTACATGGCATTAGGGCCGGTGGACGTGAGCCAGGATGCTACTGTGTCCGTCACAACAACATATTATTTGAGAAAGTCATACATTTATTTTTCGTAATGAAACACTCTTGATCGTGAAAGACAAATATATTTTTAAAAGATATCACGAAATTTTGCAGCACACTTAAACGTCGTCGCAAACCAGTTGCAAATCTCCGCTGTCAGAGAATACTACCAAGGCAAGAAATATAATGTTCTACCTCGAGTGTGCAGCAGTTTCTGTACAGCCAATAATGTATGCGAAGATGGAGCATGATCGGGTCAGATTTTTCTCTTTACCAAACAGGCAGTCCTTAACAGAGTGGTACAAGCTGAGTTCCCACTCTTTTCATGAAGCATCTAATTTATACGTTTGTAAATTTCAATCAAAGAAAGACTAACAGATTCAGTTTTAGCGAGACGTGAAGTATGACAGGTTTGCTTGCTATCACCGAGTCTCTATATCGCATATTCTGAGATGATGATAGAAAAAGTTGTTCAGAGCTTTAAAAGTCGTCTCGAATTTAATGGTAGGAAATGTAATGCCATCAAAGAGGTCAATAATCAAGCCATAGTAGGAGGATCAGTAGCACAGCTTCGCAAAGATTGCTTGAAATAAAAATTAACAGCACAGCTAAATATATTGTCATAAAAATAAACAAATTAAAGATTAAGACTATGGTAATAGTCAAGCAACATAGGTAAATGAAAATAAACATCAATAGAGAAATATTCGAACAAGTACACACGTTTATTTAGGGCAAACAACACACAGATAACGCCGGCAATGAGACAGAAATTGAAACAGAGATTAGATCAACAGAAAAAGCCTTCTGATAAAAACATAAATTGCTAACCTCAAAGAATATCAGAATAGAACTGAGGCCAGAATAAGCACACCACGCGTATGGCCAATTGCACTGTTTGGGGCTGACTCTAGAATAGAAGTATGAAAAAAGTTTGGAAGCGTTTGAAATGGGGTACTACCGTAGAATGGAATGAGTGTGTGTTTCAGAAAAAAAAATCCAATGACAAAGTACTCACTGAGGTAGACACACAAAGACAAATATTTCAAGTGATACATACACGAAAATTGAGTTGGCTGGGACACCATATGTGACAAGAAAGTATTCTACAGAAGAGTGAGCAATATACAGGGGAAGAGACGAATAGGGCGATCAAGACTCACCTTTACATCTCAGGCATGCAGCGACATTAAAGTGCGGAACTATGTTGAAATGAATAGAGCTGCTGAGGATAGGATCAAATGGAGAGACTTGCTCTGACAAACTGACAACCAGTCTTAGGACTGATCAACCAGAGGATACGATCAAATGGAGAGACATGCTCTGACAAACTGACAACCAGTCTTAGGACTGATCAACCAGAGGATACGATCAAATGGAGAGACATGCTCTGACAAACTGACAACCAGTCTTAGGACTGATCAACCAGAGGATACGATCAAATGGAGAGACATGCTCTGACAAACTGACAACCAGTCTTAGGACTGATCAACCAGAGGATACGATCAAATGGAGAGACATGCTCTGACAAACTGACAACCAGTCTTAGGACTGATCAACCTGATGAAAGGATCAAACGAAGAGACATGCTCACATTACCGTACAACTAAGTTTAGCACTGACCAACGAGAGGATGCCGTATGTGTTCCCGACTGCAAGTTAGCATGACAAAGGAACAAAGAAGGAAAATTAATGACGATTCACCTTTTCGATCCAAGAGAACCATAGGGCCACCATTACATCTACTTCCTTTACAAGAAACATTTACGCAAACATTTACTCAAATATTTACGCAAACATTTACTCAAACATTTACTCAAACATTTACTCAAACATTTACTCAAACATTTACTCAAACATTTACTCAAACATTTACTCAAACATTTACTCAAACATTTACGCAAACATTTACTCAAACATTTACTCGAACATTTACTCAAACATTTACTCAAACATTTACGCAAACATTTGTAGTGGTAGGTTCTTAACAATTGTGTTTCATGATGAGGTCACGGGGGCGAAGAACAACATCCGGGTCATGTGAAATATGCTGATCAAGACCACATTTTACTTCCTCGCATGGCCCCTGGAAATAAGCAGTATCACAGCAATATGGTCGACTAGGTGGGATTTGACACTGTAATCCTCATAGCAATGAGTGTTCTGAGAAACCTCGCTTGACACTATAGCCAGAATAACCACGTCCGACCTAGGGAAATACGACTCGGGAAGTCGAACGACCAAAAAACTCTTTGAGTCTTCCATATGCGCAGTCAGAGACGTATCATTGGAATCCACTGGCATTACCTCTGCCTACCAATATTGAGGTCGTCTGACAAGCAGGGGAGGAAGACTGACTTCCGGTCAGGCACAACATACTGCTCATACATGTTTGTCAGGGTCAGGCAAAATACACTGGGCAAGACCTCCACCTAGACATCTAGGTAGTCCTCACTGGAAGGACTTCTTCTTGGCAGTCTTGCTAACCAGCTGGTGAATCGACGTGACCCTCGTAGTAGTGAGAAACACTCATATCAAACCAATAATATCGCAAATGCCTGGAACAAGCCGGTCCATTTTCATCAGCATGCTCAGGATGTGACAAAAGCTACTGCAACTCGCTACTAAACGTCCTTTCCAGGAAGCACAAAAGGGCAAACCTACTCATTGTGGATGTTCACAACAACAACAACAGCAATGTCCGACAAACCCATCTCGATGGTATTATTTCTGCGATAGGCTGCCGTCGCCTCTCTATCTTCGGTCGTGAGGCTCGCCTCCCCAAGGATGTCCCGGCCTGCCAGATCCTGCACGCTGTTGTCGAAATCAATGGTGAGAAAAGATCGTATCCCATCACTGAGGCGTCCCCAGCGTCGCTTTTCCAACACCTGGCTGCGACAAATCACCCCTTCCCACCCGAACTGAACACCTTAGAGACCTTGGCACTCATTATTGGTCACAGGCGATCGACGCGACCGGCCTTGGTCGCCTACGCGGATTATTGTTATTATTATATAGAACGAATATCTGTAACTTGCTACCACAGAAAGCCGTCCACTATTAAATTGATTCGGATCAAGATGAGAAGAAGTGCATCAGCTGCAGAAGTCAGCGACCTATAGCAGACTGCTAGCGTCTGGGCTAGCAGGCCAGAGCTACCAAGACCTTCTACACCTCCACGTGGTAATTCTGAATAACAGGCTGCAACAGATCAGACTGGCTAAGAAGAAGAACTCAAGAAGAGAAGGCTAACCCGGTAATCAAAAATGCCTATTGAAGTCGGATATGTCGGACCGAATAGGGCAGATATCGCAGTCAAGCTGTAAACTACGAAACAACGCATTTTGTTCTCCGGTCAACAACCTGTTACTTGCAAAACCCTTTACGTGGCTTGGTAGCGGATGTTTGAGAACAAACGTAAAAAAAGACGAAATTAATTCAGTACAAGTGACTTCCACAAGAACAACAAAAGCATGATGAGTTTGCTATCCCCATACACATGAAACCTGTAAACTCACCTAAAGAAGCTCTGATCTTGTATATTTAGTTCTCTTAAGCTTTATCCCCATCGTCAGGTCCTCCTACGAGCATGCAGTTATCACTGACCTTGACCTCACATGTTGTGCTCGTCAACCACAATCTCCAAACAACCCTTTCGAAAAAAGTCACTTAGACATTATGACTTGCCAAAGACGGATGTGTCGGACCGAAAGGTGCAAATATCGCAGACAAGCTGTAAACTAGCGATACAACGCATTCCCTTCTCCTTACCACATCCTGCTACTTGCAAAATCCTGTTAAGAGCTTGGTAGCGGGAAATTGAGAACAAACGCAGAAGAAGAAGAAGAAGCAGACGTGTGACGCGTTTCGAAGATACGACACAGTTGATGAAATAAAATAATCCAGCGATTCATAACCGATGCTTGAATCAAGATCAGCGAATCAGGGCTGACAAAGACTATTCTGCCTTCAAGCTACGGGCCTGGAAACAGGCTGCGCGTGTTTAATCTGGATAAGAGAATAGGGATCTCCCTGGGAAGGCAAATCATCTACTCTAAAATGCCAGCTGAAACTGGATGTGTCTGGCCTAATGGCGCCGGCATTGCAACCTCGCTGTAAATTAGTACACAACTTTCTCTTTGGGATAAACGCATAAGGAGAAGAAGAAGATATGTAAAGCGGGACCTACAGCACAGTGAGCGACTCACAGGAGAAGAAGAAGATATGTATAGCGGGACCGACAACACAGTGAGCGACTCACAGGAGAAGAAGAAGATATGTATAGCGGGACCGACAACACAGTGAGCGACTCACAGGAGAAGAAGAAGATATGTATAGCGGGACCGACAACACAGTGAGCGACTCACAGGAGAAGAAGAAGATATGTATAGCGGGACCGACAACACAGTGAGCGACTCACAGGAGAAGAAGAAGATATGTATAGCGGGACCGACAACACAGTGAGCGACTCACAGGAGAAGAAGAAGATATGTATAGCGGGACCTACAGCACAGTGAGCGACTCACAGGAGATGAAGAAGATATGTATAGCGGGACCTAAAGCACAGTGAGCGACTCACAGGAGAAGAAGAAGATATGTATAGCGGGACCGACAACACAGTGAGCGACTCACAGGTTAGTGCTAGTTTCGCGATCAGCGAACCAGAGTTGTCCAAAATCTTAATTTTGGTTCTAAGTGGCGGGCCAAGAAACAAACTGCCTTGTTGAAATCTTGACAAGAGAATAAAGATATCAGTGGGAAGGCAAACCGAGTCTCCACAACTGCATGCTGAAACCGGATATCAGGTCAGGTCATCCCGTAACCGGTGAGGTCGTTGGGGCACACATGAAGACATCCACACAACACCGCGACACCCTTCTCTGTCAGCGGCCGCTGCCTGTGCCTCTTCTGGTCGGAGATTTGTCCATTCTTTTACGTTGTCCTTACACCTCTTTTTGGGACGGCCTCCTCGTCGTCTGTCTTGCACCATTTTAGGATCGTATTTACAAGACCATTTGATCTCGATTTGTGACCGTACCAAGCGAGTTTCCTTCTTTTGACAGTTGCCAAGAAGTCTTCAAAAGGCCCTATTGCTGTTGTAATTCTCTCGATATATGGGACTAAAAGGCGCCGCAAACTACGACAGAATTTCACAATGTAATTTTCAAGACGAACTTCGAAGAAGACCTCAGAACACCCTGGACAGAGAAATAAAACAAATGCAGTCATTCGGCAATAGTTGAGCATAGAAGAGAACTGGTTTATCCATTCCATTTTGGCTAGAACATGCAAATGCTTCGTTCACATCAAGAGACACAACGGTCTTAAGAGAACGGTGATGGAAGGTATGGTGCCAGGCAAAAGAGGAAGGGGTAGACCAAGAAGACGATGGCACCAAGATATCCAGGAATGCCTGAGTATGACTATGACGGAGGCTGGTATTTTGGCAATGGAACGAGTTTCCATCATACAGACTGTGATGGGAGCGACGTTCTACAAAGGACATGCTACATGATGATGACCTCGAAGAAGAAGATACAAATGAAGTGGGGTCGAGGACGCAATGAACGACATATGCCTGAATGCTTCGGCTATACCTGAAATGTCCAATATCGTATTGTGCCTCTGAGTCGCGGCCAAGGAAACAGGCATCAGTAAGGACAGGGATCGCAATGGGATGGAAAACTCGGTCCCCAAAAAGTCTGTGTTGGGCCTAAAGGCAGAGATATCGCAGCCACGCTGGAAATTATAGCACAACGTATCAGAACGTTCTTTTCGTGGCAAACGAAGAAGAAGAAGAAATATGAAACAAATCATTCAGGCACACCAGAGTTCTGTGTAATAACACCAGTTGCATTATAGTAAATGACATTATTATTATTATTATTATTATTATTGTTAGTTACCCATTGCAAGCGATAATGGCGACATCAACAGCAGACGTTTTGGTCTTGGTGATGTAACTGTATTTGTATTAAAGTGAGAAAAACTGCGCTGGGAATCGACCTCACTCTCTGGTCCCGAGCTACCTTTGTCCAGATGCAAGACGACTGGAGGTAACTCAGGATGCAGACACTCTGGTCCCTCCTCCCATTAGACCAGGAGTCACTTGAAAAACTTGCGGGATTCGATCAGACCTTTGAGAGGCGAGTACCTGACCTCTCGACCACAGCCAAACCCCAGAAGACTCAGTAGACAACCAGTTTCTCATTCCAGTCGTGTAGTTTCAACCACAAAGTAGACGATTGAAATGTTCATGCTTCTTGAAGTCTCCCTCGCGATGGAGGGGTCTGGGTTGATGGATCTGGGGTTGCCATTGACCATCTGTTTAGCGATCAAAAGGCCAGTACTGATCTGGGCTGATGGATCTGGTGTTGCCATTGACCATCAGTAATCAAAAGGCCAGTACTGACCTGGATTGATGGATCTAGGGTTGCCCTTAACCATCTGTTTAGTGATCAAAAGGTCAGTACTGATCTGGGCTGATGGATCTGTTTTGCCATTAACCATCAGTGATGAAAAGGTCAGTACTGATCTGGGCTGATGGTTTCACTAGTTCCAACTGGGCGCAACACCCCTGCCCCCCCCCCCCCCCCTGTTGTTTACTTTTAATTTGGCCGCCCTTGAAGAAGTGCACTAATGAGGAACGTGTTGTCAAATGATATCCTAAAAGAAATCTACCTGAGAACGGGATGTGTATAGAAAATGTTTGTAATATTAACGGCAAGGCGATCATTGACACGGTCTCAGTTCCCTTCAGAAGTCAATGACGTAAGGAAAAAAAAACCGACTTGACGTGGAGCGTTAGGCAGCATGGACTGAACGAAACAAATACCACACAATGTAATGAATATATTGAATTCTGATGCACGAATCAATTTCCAAAATTGTCATTGATTGAAGTTAGTACATAAAACTACCTTGCGAACGGGACGAGAGTTGAAAACCTGATAAAGGAAAGATTTTTATTTCAATGACTGCACGTCCGTTATTGATAACAGGAGGTAAAGGAATTATTTGATTTGATGTAAGTGAAAAATACAGCACATGGACAAATATAGTACACAAGACTTATCCAAACATGAGCGACCATTGCTGCCCGTGATACACGCGGGTTGTTCAAATGAAACCGGACCAAACTGCAAAAATAAACATACGTACGATGCACATGATGACGTTCCTTCTGCTGTAGACAGCACATACCAACTGTCAACTTTGCAAAATTTCATTATCCTCCGACTCATAGTTTCCTCAGCAGACCGTTTAAAACATGGCGGGTGTGATACAGGACCCGTCCAGAGTTGATCAGGAAGTGATGATTCGGTTTCTAACAGCTGAAGGATGTCGACCAGTTGACATTGATCGCAGAATGCAAACAGTGTATAGTGACAAAAGTGTATCGAAGACAACAGTGAAGAACTGGACAACGATGTTAAAAGAAGGACGTGAGTTAACGAAAGATCTTCCGAGACAAGATCAGGCGCATATTGTTGCGTTAACTCACGTCTTTCTTTAACCATCGCTGGCCAGTTGTTCACTGTTGTTTTCGACACACTTTTGTCACCATACATTGTTTGCATTCTGCGATCAATATCAACTGGTTGACATCCATCAACTGTTAGAATCCGAATCACCGCTCGCTGATCAACTCTGAACGGATTCCGTATCACACCCGCCATGTTTTCAGTGGTCTACTGAGGAAACTTCGAGTCGAATGATAATGAAATTTTGCAAAGTTGACGGCTGGTATGTGCTTTTTACATCAGAGGTGACGTCATCATGTGCATCGTACGAATGTTCACTTGTTGCAATTTGGTCCGGTTTCATTTGAACATGCCTCGCATTAATATGAATTCACAGCAGGCGATGGAACGAGATAGGAGTAACACAAACAAACGGACGAATAGCTGAAGCAGCTAGTAAGGTTAATAACAAAATACTTTTAATAAGTTAACGGTATACGAGCCAAAAGATTGAACATCATCATCATCAAGTGCCATCTGCACTTCGTAGGTTGACGGTAATGGATCTCCAGCTGCCTCTATCCCCCGTGTCAGGCTAGTATACACAGTTAAACTGTCTCGATCACATCTTGATGTTGGCTATCCTTCTGTACCTCTGTCGCCTTATGACTCTCTAACCCTTTACTCTTCGCTCCAATTTAATTTTCATCTGACTTTCCTGGCGCTCTATATGACCAAAATATTTTATTTTTCAGTTTTTTATTTTCTTTAGAAGTACCTGTTCCAACTGGAGTTGTTCCAGAACCTCACTATTGGTTTTCCTATCTTTCAAAGAAACTCGTCCAAGCCTTTTGAATACCCAGATGTCAAAGGTATCTACGCTTCTTCATTTTCTTTGTCAGGGTCCAGGTGTCTACTCCATACAATAAATCTAAATGCACATAATATTTAATGATTCTCATTTTTAAGTTCTGAGATATCTGACAGAAGTGTATCTCTCTAAGATTTGAGACATTTGCTTTGACAGAAGTGTATCTCTCTAAGATCTGAGATATTTGCTTTGACAGAAGTGTATCTCTCTAAGATCTGAGATATTTGCTTTGACAGAAGTGTATCTCTCTAAGATCTGAGATATTTGCTTTGACAGAAGTGTATCTCTCTAAGATCTGAGATATTTGCTTTGACAGAAGTGTATCTCTCTAAGATCTGAGATATCTGCTTTGACAGAAATGTATCTCTCTAAGTTCTGAGATATCTGCTTTGACATAAGTGTATCTCTCTAAGATCTGAGATATCTGCTTTGACAGAAGTGTATATCTCTAAGATCTGAGATATCTGCTTTGACAGAAGTGTATCTCTCTAAGATCTGAGATATCTGCTTTGACAGAAGTGTATCTCTCTAAGATCTGAGATATCTGCTTTGACAGAAGTGTATCTCTCTAAGATCTGAGATATCTGCTTTGACAGAAGTGTATCTCTCTAAGATCTGAGATATCTGCTTTGCCAGAAGTGTATCTCTCTAAGATCTGAGATATTTGCTTTGACAGAAGTGTATCTCTCTAAGATCTGAGATATTTGCTTTGACAGAAGTGTATCTCTCTAAGATCTGAGATATCTGCTTTGACAGAAGTGTATCTCTCTAAGATCTGAGATATCTGCTTTGACAGAAGTGTATCTCTCTAAGATCTGAGATATCTGCTTTGCCAGAAGTGTATCTCTCTAAGATCTGAGATATTTGCTTTGACAGAAGTGTATCTCTCTAAGATCTGAGATATTTGCTTTGACATAAGTGTATCTCTCTAAGATCTGAGATATCTGATTTGACAGAAGTGTATCTCTCTAAGATCTGAGATATCTGATTTGACAGAAGTGCATCTCTCTAAGATCTGAGATATCTGATTTGACAGAAGTGTATCTCTCTAAGATCTGAGATATCTGATTTGACAGAAGTGAATCTCTCTAAGATCTGAGATATCTGATTTGACAGAAGTGTATCTCTAATGCTGTTAAATGTATTCTTGACCATTGCAATTTATTTTAATGATCCCCCCTTCGTATTTGCCATCAAGTTGAAATGAGTTGGCCAAGGAATACATAGCTTGACACTTTTTCCAGAATTTCTCCATTTATGTGGATGAAAGATTTTGGACTTTTTTCTTTTTGGTGAGCACTATAGATTCAGTCTTTGTTGGTGTTCATTTCCAGTCCATATGCTGGATCTAGCTGGTTATCTTATCCATTAAGTTCTGCAGATGTACTGGATGCTCTGCCATTAGTACTGTATCATCCGCATATCTGATATTATTGACACATGGTCTTTCTATATTCAATCCAGGCATGTCATGAAAATATGCTCTATGTATATATTAAACAGACAAGGTGACACACCCCTGTCTAACACCCTTTTAAATAGTTATACTAGATGACGCCTCCTCTTCAGCTCTCAAACATACTGATTGATTCCAATACAAGTTTGTGATAAACTTGATGTCCATACCGTCCAGATTGAAATCCTCCAAACTTAATGACGTAAGATCAGTACTCTGTCAACTATGCCAGCAGTCCACACCCGAAAGAGTAGTGGTATAGTGGGTTCCATCCCACTGTAACATCCAAGGCAACGAGGAGACAGACAGACTGGCAAAGCAAGGTGCAAGGTTACCTCAACCAGATTCTAGTGTGACCTACGAAGAGTCCAAAGGGTTTATTGGGGCCAGATAAATGGCCGAATGGGAAACAGAGCATACTGGCTTCACAAAAAATGATGCACATTACCAGTTGAACAGAAGAGATCAGGTCGTGGTCTTCAGACTCCGCACAGGCCACAACAGACTGAGGTACTATCTATTCAATAAACTGAAGATAGGTGGCACTGACGAATGCACATATGGTACAGGGAAAATGACTGCTGAACATCTGCTGCAAAATTGCCCGACATACGAGGACCAGAGAAAGCACATGTGACCATCACCAGTGCCAACACTAGACAAGCTCTATGGCAGTATCGACCGCCTCAGGATGACCGCAGGTTTCTTCAAACAAATTCAAGTTGACGTCTGACAGAGAACGAAGAAGAAGAAATCCTCCAGAGATCTGTTTAACTGAAACAAGGCACCGCAAAAATATGTTTAACCTCAAGGATGCTTTAACATGGTCGTACCCAGTTCATTCTGGCTAAAGTGTCGGCACTTTTAATGTGTTCTTTCTTTCTATAAACAGCGCCATAGTCGCTCTCCTGTTTGTGGTCAATCGCCAACATGGGAGACCCTTCACCGCCTTAAGGTCGATAGCTATATAAAACACTTAACCGTGGCTTCGTGTAATCCTGGTAGCTTTAAGCCGACAGCCGTAAATTTGGTCCAAGCCTTCCGAAATGATGTCTGCGTAAAGCGCACGATTCTTGCTCACGCGATGTTAATCTCAATCCATCGACTCTCGTCTCACCTCTTCCTATCTTTCTTCCTCTCATTTTCTTCTCCTTTCACGTCTCATTTTCCTTCTTCTTCTTCTTCTTCTTATTTATTTTTATTGTTGTTGTAGCTGTTCTTCTTCTTCTTCCTCTTCTACCTATTTTTCTTCTTCTTCTTCTTCGCCTTCTTCTTATTCTTTTTTTCTTCATCTTGTTCCTTCTTCTCATTTTTCCTGTAATTCTTCTCATTCTTCTTCACCTTTTTTACCCTCTCGTTCTTCTTATTCTTCCAATTCAAAACTTCTTCTTCTCCTCCTCTGGTCATACTGCTCATGTCTTGCGGCGTAGCGGAGAGAAGGCTCCTTGTTTTGGGTTAGGTGGAAGGCTTGTACTGCTGACTTGTTTAAATTAGGGAGTATTTCTTTGATTCCCTCCATCCATCGACACCGTGATCGACCTCTTGATCCTGGCCTTAAAACCTCAACAGAGCATGACTTCGCCGCTGACTGATCATACTGTATGTATCCTTGTCAAATGTCCAAACCGCTTGATTGTATGTGTTTCAATGTTTCAGTATATAAATGATCCTATCTATCTATCTATCTATCTATCTATCTATCTATCTATCTATCTATCTATCTATCTATCTATCTATCTATCTATCTATCTATCTATCTATCTATCTTTATATATATATATATATATCTATCTATCTATCTATCTATCTATCTATCTATCTATCTATCTATCTATCTATCTATCTATCTATCTATCTATCTTTATCTATCTATATATCTATCTATCTATCTATCTATCTATCTATCTATCTATCTATCTATATTTCTATCTGTCTGTCTGCTTGTCTGTCTCTCAGTCTGTCTGTCTCTCTGTCTGTCTTTCTGTGTGTCTGTCTGTCTGACTCACTGACTGTCTGTTTGTCTCTCTGTCTGTCTGTTTGTCTGTCTGACTGACTGACTGTCTGCCTGACTGTCTGTCTCTCTGTCTGTCTGTTTGTCTGTCTGTCTGTCTGACTGACTGAATGTCTGTCTACAGGGATTTTAACCCGTGACCTCCAGCTCCCGAGGCGAACACCTTACCTCGAGACCACTGCTATTATCCGATGTTCCTGCTAAATCCTCAACGGGCTATTGCCAATTTTATTGTCGTTTCTGCTCGTACTCGTTGCATCGCACAGGTGTCGAAGTTATATGGATAGCATAACGGAGACACAATGGGCTAGTCCCTCTTATATTAAATGTGTAATCAGTAGCGAGGCGTGATGATAATTTTAGGGTAAGCTGAGTCATGAACATAGAAGGGTACACTTAAGAAATATTGAAAAAATATTGAAAAGTCCTTTGTGTTTGTATTGAATGAAGTAGTTGAAACAGTTGCTGTGAACAGTTGTCTTTGTTTTCTTGTAAATATGTTCTAAGCGTCTTTGTTTTCTTGTAAATATGTTCTACGCGTCTTTGTTTTATTTCTGAAAAAAAAAATATCACCCTCTCTTGTAACAGGTAATCAAATCATAATCACACAATTATACAAAACTGCACTGAAATAACATTTGAAACACACTTTGAGAGCTTGGAATGTAACACTCTCAGTCAGGAAAGGCCGGCCTAATTTGTGGCTAGTTGGCTGAGATGAAAAAGGTAGTGCTCGCTGGGTAAGGATTGAAAGATATCAACTCCATTTTTTTCAGCTATCTCATATCAGTTTGTGACCTACTTATTGACTTAACCTTCATACTACAATAAAATAAGTAACATACAAAATGGCTAAATGGTGGCATTGTGTCTCCGTCTCCTTGTTTGACGTCCCTGTTTTGGGAGGGAATGGTTATTTCCATGCTTACAAGATAGTGACCTAAATGTGATTCGGTGGTTATATAGATCTCAGCTGGTATTACGGAGCTCGTGCTTCTTTGCTAAAATCATCCTCGGTTTGTGTGTTCGTGAATGACCATCTGTAGTTTCTAAACTATAGATGGCCATGTTTGGTGTGTGGTTTTTTGACATTTCGTGATGTACTGTGTTGGTCGGCAACGCAATCTATTAATAGGTTGTGCGTGGCGTCAGGGGTATTTTGTTGTTGTTGCTCGTCCAATATTTTGGGGATGGAATGGCCACACAGAACAAAACGTGGGAGAATGAACAGGCGAGGAAAGCGTGCAGGAGCAAGAAAATCAAGACTCAGGTGTTTCCGTTTAGGTCTTAACAATGTGAGGATTTTGTATTGGAACTGTGCAATCGTTAAACAACGTGGCCCTGTACTTAAGCGCCTTTTTATTTATTGCGATGACGTTGTTGCCTTACAGGAAATACAGTTGGGTGGTACCGTTGAGTTGAGAGTGGCAGGCTATTGCAGTTTTTACAGCAGACGACATTTGAGACCTGCCATCCTTGTGCGTGAGATTTTGGAGGTGGAAGAGGTGGACACTTCTACGTGGAACTGTGATGAGTTGCGGTGAACGTGCACCAGTCGGAGAACAGTGCGTTTGTGTCGGTGAACGTGTAATGCGAAAGTGAATGGCTTGAAATGACAGTGCGTAAATGAGATTTTGTCACAAGAACGTCATGTCATTTTCTGCGACGACTTCAATGGTAGAGGGAAATCGTGAGACAACACATCTGCTAATAAACAGGGCAAGGAGCTATAGGGCCCGTAAGTCACCAGTGATCTCAAGGACGTGTTAGTCACAACTGATCTCAAGGACACGTTAGTCACCACTTATCTCGAGGACGCGTTAGTCACCACTGATCTCAAGGACACGTTAGTCACCACTGATCTCAAGGACCCGTTAGTCACCACTGATCTCAAGGACGCGTTAGTCACCATTGATCTCAAGGACGCGTTAGTCACCACTGATCTCAAGGACGCGTTAGTCACCACTGATCTCAAGGACGCGTTAGTCACCACTGATCTCAAGGACGCGTTAGTCACCACTGATCTCAAGGACGTGTTAGTCACCACTTACCTCAAGGACGCGTTAGTCACCACTGATTCCAAGGACATGTTAGTCACCACTGATCTCCAAGACCCGTTAGTCACCACTGATCTCCAGGAAACATTCGTCACCACATATCTCGAGGACCGGTTAGTCACAACTAATTTCCAGGACACATTAGTCACCACTTATCTCGAGGACCCGTCAGTCACAACTGATCTCCAGGACCCGTTAGTCACCACTGATCTCCAGGAAACATTCGTCACCACATATCTCGAGGACCGGTTAGTCACAACTAATTTCCAGGACACATTAGTCACCACTTATCATGAGGACCCGTCAGTCACAACTTATCTCGTATCAACGGCGGAGGGGTAACCAGAATAGCGAACAGCCCAGGAGATGACGACAGCGTTATTGACCTAGCGTTGGTGTCTCTCCTCATTGGCCCCAACATGCAGGTTTTGGGTATCACGGGAGTGATCACCTTCCTTGCTGTATATTGATAGCGAAAAGGAGATAAAAAAAAAGTAATAGGCCGAGGGTGTGTGCCTTCAAGTATGACATTACAGGTTGGGATTTGTCAGCATTATTAGACGTAGTAAGCGCAGGATGGGCAGTAGTTCTATGGGTAGATGTAAACAACTACTGTGGTGGAATGAAGAGGTATAAAGAGCAAGGATTGACAAACGACTAACCCTTGTACGGTGGCAGAAGGCCAGGAAGTCGTGGACAGTTCAGCAAGCGACTAACCCTCGCACGATGGATGGCAGGAAGTCGTGGACAGCTCAGTTTGAGCCTTTCAATCTACTGAAACAGACTATGAGCGAGAAAGTGAACCAGGTCAATGTTATCGCGAATGAAGCTAAGGTGGCGCAGGAACTGTATTAGAAGCTGGCAGATGAGAAGTCCCTTAAGTTGTCCAGACGGCTAAACAAATTTATGAGCGGCTGCAATCAACAGAGGTATCCCTAGCTTCCAGGATGTGGATCTCTCCTGGAAAAGCGGACAGAGGCTCTTAATGTCTATATGTTTCTTTCTGTCTGTCTCTCACTTTATCTCTTGGTCTTGTCCTCTCTCTGTGCGCATCATCATTACCATTAGGTTCGCCAGTCCGGCGACTGGTGTTGAAGTCTTTTGATCATGTCACACCACTGTTTTCTATTAGTCAATTCGGAGATTGGTGTTAAAGTCTTCTGATAATGTCACGTCACTGTCCTCTGTTAGTCAGTCCGGAGACTGGTGTTGAAGTCTTCTGATCATGTCACGTCACTGTCCTCTGTTAGTCAGTCCGGAGATTGGTGTTAAAGTCTTCTGATAATGTCACGTCACTTTTCTCTGTTAGTCAGTCCGGAGACTACCTCTAGACATGAAAGTCTGCCATCCATAGGTTGTAGAACCTTCTACCATACACGAGGTACCTCTAGACATGACAGTCTACCTTCCATAGGTTGTAGAACCTTCTGCCATACATGGGGTACATCTAGACATGCACGTATACCTCTCCTAGGTTGAATAGCCTTTTACCCTACATGTAGGACATCTAGACATGTTAAATCTTACTTGGCGAGACTGAAGAGCTTGCCCCTCTTCCGACTTTTCCCCTCCCTCTGACTTCTCTCCCAATCATCCAAGCAGGTATGCTGACGGTAGTATGACTCATGACAGTGTCTTCCAAATCACATGTCCATCAACAGCAGCCAAAATTAGATGGATACCGATAGGTGTAGCTGCAGAATCCACCGCCATTTGGGCTACAGTGACCCACCTCTCTTCCCTGGATTACATGCATTTGTGTCTCGTTCTTTGCTATGTGTCTTATATTATTTCCCCCAATTGATGACGAAGAGATGCAGGCCAGCGAACACTGCACCTCTCCTGCAGCGGACAGGGAGGGACCCAAAGCTGACTACTAGCGCCAGGACCGGCGAACCAGAGAGGCCAAAATCGTTCTATACCCCCACCCACTGATCCTGGATAGCAGACTGCAAAAGAGCAAACTGGCTAAGGATCGAAGGGTAAGACCACGAGCGGGCATGACTACCTGAGGAATGATGAGATGGCCGACTCAGATGTATGTGCTATGTCCCTGCCAGGACGTGGCGATCATTAGACACCAACACATTGACCTGCATTTCCTTGAGGGGGACTAAATACTTCCAAATCCTCCCGTCCAAAATAAGGATGGCCCTAAGACGACGTACTTGAATTGAAGAAAGCGTGTCCTTTTGTCCGGGAAGCACTGAAATACCAAAAGCTACCAGCTCACAGGAATAGGATTTCATCATCGTCATCATCATCATCATCACCACCATCATCACCATCATCACTATCACCATCACCACCATCATCACCATCATCATCATCATCATCATCATCATCATCATCATCACCACCACTATCACCATCATCACCATCATCACCATCATCACCATCATCACCATCACCATCATCATCATCATCATCATCATCATCATCGTCACCATCATCATCATCACCATACTACTATCATCGCCACCATCATCATCGTTATCGTCGTCTTCATCTCCAAAAGGCATTATCTACTATGAGATTACATTAACCATTTTATTATATTCAAAATTATAAACAAGTGACAAACAATAAAAAAAATTTTTAAAAACACAAGCACGAAGAACTTAAAGTGTTGACAAATAAAAATTGTCTCTTATCTAAAGACTTCTCTGCTCTCGCTGCTTGTAAACATCCGAAAATCTTAGCAACGGTTATGGTACTGCAACTAAGGAAGTGCGTCATAAATAAACAGAAGTTCCCAGAATTCCAAGTACGTAATAAACATTACTGAAATCCAACGTCAATGTTGACTGAACGCAAGCTGGAAGGAAACACAGGTGCATGTGAGAATAGTAATGAACGTGCAACCACGTTACGACCTCAATCGGCCTTTATCCAGATCGAAAGCTTGCAACTTGTGAAATTAGATTTTTACGAAAATCGGTCAGAATAATTTTATACGATAGAGAGAACTGACAGTACGTGCGAACAACGGCTTACATAGGTTCTGTAGTATCAACGTTTAAAGAAAGAAATGTTAAAATACTTTAGCTGGTGAAATGTAAATAATGTAGCTTATCGGAAAAATTATCTACTTGGACGTAGAAGCATCAATTTGATTGTAGAAATAACAATTTACCATTAGAAATAACATCAAATTGACTATAGATTTAGCATAAATTCATCCTTAGAAAGAACATGAATTTGACAGTTGAAACAGCATGAATTTAGCAAGATAAACAATTTCAATTTGAATGGGGAAAACATAGATTTCACTATAGAAACAGCCTCAAATTCGCAGAAGAAGTAAAACCACTTTACCAGAATAAACAGCATAAATGTACCTGTAGAAACAATATCAATTTAGCAGCAGAAGTAGTATGAATCCAGAGTGGTTTGCCGGGATCTATGTGAACGACACGGACATGTCGTAAGAGGCGACTAACTGTGTGGCATGGTATAACACCGGCCATGGTTAGGTAGTTTGTTAAGAGCAGCATAGATGGCGCCTAACAGGATGCGGGTCTACTTTGCCCTAGTTTTTGAGTATTTTACGATGGACTCGCACATCAGTTAGCTACCATCCATAGTGGAGTAATAAGCTGCTCGAGCCTAGCCCGCTAAGCAGGAATTTCTCTTCCTCGCTACATCCAGTTAACACAAATATATCGGACCTGGACAGGGTCGTCTGCCCCTGTAGAAGTACAGCCCCACTAAGGCTAAGACTAAAACTAAGTAATACAAATTTACTAGTAGAAACACCATAAAATTTACCCAGAGAAACAACATTAATTTATCATATATACCCAAGAAACAACATAAATTTATCATATATACCCAAGAAACAACATAAAGTTAACATATATATTCCCAGATAAACAACATACATTTATCATATATACCCAGATAAACAACATAAATGTATCAGTAAAAACAGGTAACTGAGACGAATGTCCGGTATGACGCAGTATAATGACCAAGGCCACTACCACTCTTCTATACAGCATTCCATGGAAACAGGCTGTTTTCAAGGTTGTCTGACAGACGAGGTGTGAAACCACATGACCGCAGTAGTGCTGATCTAATCAAAACATAACAGCATGGAAGAGTAATGTCCAACTTTATCAGCACGAACGGGATATGAGTACGGCTAAGACAACCCGCCACTTAGGGCTATATGATATGATTAAGGCTAGGACAACCCGTCACTTAGGGCTTTATGATATGATTAAGGCTAGGACAACCCGTCACTTAGGGCTATATGAAATGAGTAAGGCTAGGACAACCCGTCACTTAGGGCTATATGATATGAGTACGGCTAAGACAACCCGCCACTTAGGGCTTTATGATTTGATTAAGGCTAGGACAACCCGTCACTTAGGGCTTTATGATATGATTAAGCTAGGACAACCCGTCACTTAGGGCTATATGAAATGAGTAAGGTTAGGACAACCCGCCACTTAGGGCTATTTCAGGGCGCACAAAAGATTAAACTTACTGGTTGTGGACATTCAACAACAACCCGTACAAACAACATCATATTGGCGTAGAAACAACACTAATGTAAGCTCATAAATAATGTCAGTTTTCATAGAAACAACATAAACTTATCAGTAGAAACAACACTAATTTACCCGTGGAAATAACGCCATTTTACCCATAGAAACAACACCAGTTTATCCGTAGAAACAACACATTTACCCAAAGAAATACACATTTACCCATAGAAACCCCAAATCAGAAGTATTAACAACACCAATTTACCCGTATAAACAACTCCCATTTAGAGGTAGGAAACACTAAATTAGAAGTATAAACCACACAAATTGCCAGTGGAAACAACACCAGTTTAGACCTAGAAACAACATCAATTTAGACCTAGAAACAACACCAGTTTAGACTTGGAAACAAACACTAATTTAGACCTAGAAATAACACCAATTTAAACCTAGAAAAAACACTAATTTAAACCAAGAAACATCACAAATTTAGATCTAGAAACAACATCAATTTTGATCTAGAAACATCACCAATTTAGATCTAGAAACAACATCAATTTAGATCTAGAAACAACATCAATTTTGATCTAGAAACAACACCAATTTAGATCTAGAAACATCACCAATTTAGATCTAGAAACAACATCAATTTTGATCTAGAAACAACACCAATTTAGATCTAGAAACATCACCAATTTAGATCTAGAAACATCACCAATTTTGATCTAGAAACAACACCAATTTAGATCTAGAAACATCACAAATTTAGATCTAGAAACAACATCAATTTTGATCTAGAAACAACACCAATTTAGACATAAGAACAACACCAATTTAGACCAAGAAACAACATTATAATCCTCATAAATGACGAACACATCTCAAACCTGGCACTTCCCCTGAATCAGACCTTTCACTACTTTCAAAAAACAAACCAAAAAAACACAAAAATACAAGTACACACAACCAAACTATACGCGTACACACAACGAAACTATACGCGTATACACAACATCGTTATTATTATAAACCACGACCGCAAATAATTGAACATCATTACATCGTTAAAGATAAACGAAATCTAACAATAGTCATACACCGAGTTTCAACCCTGTTAGACAGACGACTTGGCCATAATCTACCAGGGAGTTCAGTTAATCTGTTCTCAACGACTAAAACGTCACAAATAGATCATAATCTATCTTAGCACACTTTATAGTTAGAGTTTTACTGACCCTTCTTCTGCCCCATCTCATTATCGATCCATTGAAACTGGTCTTCTGTATCTCCTACTGCGTATCGTCTTCTTTATCACTGTCTTGTTTTCCTTTTTCCTCTCCTTCGCGTCATTGCTCATTCTTCTGCAATTTCTTCGCAATGTTCTTCTATTTCTTCTGCCCATCTATTTGCTGCTTCTACCACTTAATATTCTTCTTCCTTCTTCGCATCATTCTTCATCCATTCTCTTTCTACTCTGTCATATCCTCTCGATATCTCTTTTTCCTTGTCCTTCTCATTACTCTCCTCTTTCTCTTTCTAGTCAATATTATCCTACTTCTCCACTCCTCTATTCTCTCCTTATTCTTCTCCTTCTCATCCTTCTCCTTCTCGTTGTCATTACTTCCTTCCATCTACTCTTCCTCTTCCTTGGCACTTTCTTCCCTTTCTCATTCCTAGTCATATCCTGTGTTTAATTCTCCTCTGCTTTTCTTCCCTCTTCTCCGTATCATCCATCTCCTCTGCCTCTTTCCCATTCACCTTCTAATTATTCTAATTGTCTTCTCTATTACTCTCCACTGTCTCTTTCCTCAATCTCAAATCCCTTATACCTCCTTTCCTCCTTCTCATTCTTCTTCCTATCCTCCTCATTACTCTCCATCGCCTCCCATTCCTACCTCTTCTCTACACATATTTCATCTACTTCCCAAATTCTCTCTTCACCTTCTCCCTACACTTAATCATTTCTTCATTATTATTTTCCGTCTTCTTTTCCTAAACTCCTTCCTCTTTGTCTCCCATTCCTTCCCCTCACATTGTCCACCTCCCCATCCTTCATCTTATGCTCCCCGAATACACCTTCTCTCATTCCTCCTCATGACCCAACCCCCATCTCCCACTTCCTTTTTTCATTCTCTTTCTTCATCTACAGTCTTCTTTTAATATTGTGTTCTCCTATTCTCTTCTTTTTTTTAAAAGTCTTATTTCCTCGTCTGCTTACTTTTCCTGCATATTTTTCTTTAACCAAATGAAAAGAAAACAGCTTTTGACTTCTGAATTCATTATATCACAATTATCACACAGACACTTTAAGTGATACAGGCAGGTAAGCACACAATAAGCTGAAACGATTATAATTGATTGATTTCAATGATAATTATAAAAACGATCTAAAAACCTTCTTTATAACCCAGTAGTTTAAAACCCAAAGTGATGAGGAGTCTTCTATCATATAGGGGTTTAGTTAATCGCTTTTAATTAAAGCGATGAACGCTAACGGGTAGCGATCGAATCCCGTGAGTTTCAAGCGACACCTGGTCTCAAGGGAGGTAAGACCAGAGAGCATGCATCCTGAGTTACCTTCAGTCATTTGGACTGATCGTATTGTTACTGGTCCAATGTAGCTCGGGACGACATAGTGAAGTTTATGACCAGCGCAGTTACTTCCTCATTATAATCCAAAGACAACGCAGGTTACATCATCAAAACATGTACTACCGTCTGATGATGTCGCCAATATTCCTTACGATGGGCACCAAACTATTTACTCTATTTCTACTGCTTAAGATTGAGTGTGCTCTCTGGCACGTGAAGTAGTAGCTTCTGTATCAAAATGTGATTGTTAGTTATTTTCTTTCCACTTCTGCGGTTAAGCGGCGATGAGAGATTATGCCGTCTGTCCTGCGCCAAAATGCATTGCACCGGTCGATGGGAGCTCTTGTCGTTGCACAATTTCTATAATGTAATCTATCCACCTGCCTCACGGCAGCCCTCTTGCCCTGTAACCAGATCTTCCAGTGTTGTATGCCATCAGTGAGAGTTTATGAGAGTTCATTCTCAAGAGATGACCGAACCAGCGTATTTGTATGCCTGGACATGTACCTTGCACAAGTCGTAGTATCGACAATACTTCGAATGTTCTTCGTTTCGCATTCTGTCATTCCTGGTAACACCGATGACGCTCCTCAAACACTTAATTTCAAGTGTCGAATTTCTATTCTCATGCGCCCTGGAATGAGGCATGTTTGGCACTGGTTGCAAAGAGTCGGCATACATATAGTGTTTATCAGCTATTGATCCGCTGCCAAAGTAATTCTTCTGTGCTTAAGCAATGGGGACAGCTGATAAGTCACAAAAGATTCTTTCTGATAATTAGTCTCGATTGTCCTCTCTGGTCTACCGTTTATGGAGAACAACATAAAACCTGAGTTCGCCAGACGGAAACAGGCCGCCTTGCAGCCTTCAACTGCACCATGACAGTAATAGACGCTAGAAAAGACACCAGACTACGATTGGACATGTTCGACTCGGTAGTCCTACCAGCGCTCTGCTATGGTGGCGAAACCTGGTCTCTAACCTAAGCATAGAACTAACTGAGAACATCACTCGCATTTCTTCAAAGACGCCTCGTGGACATAACTCTCAGACAACAGCGGCAGAGCGAACTACACAAAAGCGACATCCAGAGAATGTCACACATCAACAATGTCCTACAGTACGTCAACCACTCATAACACCGCTGGGCAGGTCATTTAGGTAAACGAGAAGACGAAAGATGGAGTACCATAACCACAACGTCTCAATGTAACTGTTTTCTGTTGTGATTTAGTCCATGTACTAACTGCTGATGTTACACACATCTTTGAATCTGCAGTTGTCTCTAAATCTAAATTACAAAGGTTGAAAGTTTGTCCCTTAGTAATTACATTACTGTCAGGGAATTAATTGTTAGTGACTGTAATAAAGTTATGTAAAATACGAGTAGAGGAATGAAGTTGATAGAGACGTCCATAATGGTTTGTCTCATTGTAGTTACACTACTGTAGAGGAATGAAGTTGTTGGAGACGTCAGTACTAAGCCAGATCTTGTTTAAGGTAGGAATCTCATTTCCTTAGCTAGCTACATTTTACCTTCCTAGTAATATTCTATTACTTATGCAACAGCGCCAGATGGGCATACACAATAGCGACATCTGGGGCTTGTCACACGTCAAGAATGTCACACATGATACCCTGCCGGGGATCAAGATGCTGAGCAGCGCATGAGCTGCAGCGGTCAGGGACTCATAGCTGACTGCTAGCGTCAGGGCCAGCGAACCAAAGCTGCCAAGACCCTTCTAAACCTCCACGCGGTGATCCTGGATAACAGGCTGCAGCAGGGCAGACTGGCTAAGGAGAAGGGATCGAAGAGGGAATGCTAACTCGGTACTCAAAAAATGCTTGCTGAAGTCAGATGTGTTGGACCGAAAGGTGCAAATATCGCAGTCAAGCTGTACACTACGACACAACGCATTCTGTTCTCTGGACTACATTTTGCTACTTAAACCCTTTCAGGGTTTGGTAGCGGCAGATTGAGAACGAACAAAGCCAAGCCAAGCCATACCCTGCCAAAGACGGATGTGTCGGACCGAAAGGTGCAAATATCACAGTCAAGCTGTAAATTAGCGACACAACGCTTTCCGTTCTCCGGACTTGCAAAGACTTGTTCAGGACTTGGTAGCGGGAGATTGAGAACGAACTCAGAAGAAAAAGAAATACATCATGCCAACAACTCCAACCACCTCTGGTCTGGCCATGTAGACAGAAGGAAAGACGAACGCTGGAGCACAGCAACCACTCGGTGGTACACTCGCGGCAAATAAATATCACTTAGTAGACCCCCTGCCCCCACCACTAGATGGCAAGACTCGTTCGAGCTGTACAACACTCGCGATCCTGAAATACACAAGTTAACCATCCACTGGACAACCCGTGCCCGAGACAGAATCGACTGGAAACCGAGATGAGAACAGCAAAAAATATTTTTTTTAAACATAGCACTGCTGAGTCTAGCCCGTTAAGCAGAGAAATACACGCGGCTTCTACCAACTCGCACAAGAGTTGGGACCTACACAAGAGCTAACGCCCTTGTAGATGCACAGTTCGACTAAGATTTAATCATATTCCAGGTACCAATTTGGAGCCCGAGTGTTGTAGGAGTAGAACTCCCGCATCTTTGTCGTAAAGCACGAGTGCTCTACTACTACGCTGATCAGACGCTCGTGTTACTGTTATTCTGATGTCCGTCTCATAGACATGACAGAAGCACTTGTGTTCACCGACACGTGTTGTTGTTTTCCATTTGAACTGATTAATTCGTTCGTGTTGTGTGTTTTCTTCCGTCCGATTACCCTGGAATAGACATCGGCTATGAATAACACTTCACCCAGACTTATGTCATATTTTACGGTCTAGTTCACATGGCTGAACTTCACGAGATTGGCGCCCTTCGCCCTAGCTGAAGACAGTGTCAGCTTTTTTTGTATGAAATTTAGACACAACTATAATGAACTACCGCCTGGGGTGAGATGGGCTACGTCAGGTATGTAGCGGCCCAAGACACACCGTTGTTGTATGGCGGGAGTTGGTACTACAAGCTGCAATAACTGTGCCTCAACTACCTTCTAGGTTATGGGATGATGATGATTATGATGATGATGATTATGATGGTAATGATGATGATGATGATAATGATGATGATGATTATGATGATGATGATGATGATGAAGATGATGATGATGATGATGATGATGATGATGATATATACATATATGATGGCTCAGAGACTCCACCCGAACATTTACATTAAACAACACTTGCGTTACGGCCACGAGGTCTTCGTCAGAAACAAGAGAGATCGAAAAACAACTAACAAACCGCAATAAAACCTCATGACATGATTCAAAATGAGAGATTCAAGTTCGCAACCAAAACAGATTTTGTCTGTGTGTAATCCTTTTGGCCATTTCGTGTTTGTTCCACTCTATTTCATAACTGGCATGCAGTGTCTCACACTTTCCTGGCACATCCTGTTACAATGATGAGCTTTTTTTTTGTTTTTGCGTTCGCTTTTACCTATCTATTCCCCAAGGCGGTATGCGTTGCACTGTGATTTTTATTTTGCTCCTGTCGGCCAAGTGTATCCGACTTTAGCATGCATTCCATGAAAGGGTCTGATTCCTCCTGCATTTTCTAAGGGTTTGCTTCCCCGGGGTAACGGCCGTTGCTGTGATAGGGATCAAACCCAGCACCTTCTGATTGTGAGCCGTGTCACTTAACCACTAGCCCACACAGTCCCCCTCTTTTTGTTGTGATTTATTAATTGTTTTATCGTCCATCTGTTTACCTCTGACGAAGATCTTGTGAGTGTGACGTATGTATCTCTTTTTTTTTCTTTCCGAATGCGGTTACTAAACCACTGTCTATTTGTGTTTTTATCAACTTTCAATACCGCTACATCTTCAAACTATTTATTTTATTTTCAATATTTTTACTTTCAGTTCCGTTGCAACCCAATTTTCTTTTATTTCATTTTTTTCAACAAATATTTCTTCCTTCTTAATAATGTATTTCTGGTTCTTGTGTAGATGCGACAACTGCACTTGGTCAGCCTCTTCTTTTAATGGAAAGTTCCATTGATATTTGTTGCTGCCTACGCTTCATTAAACATTCTTGGAAACACATGCATTCTATTGGCTTCTGATTGAAAACAGGAAATTACTTTTGCTTGTTTGCAATTTCTCTCATACCAACTACCAAAAACAGGGCGGCATTGGAGGACATAAATAATTCTGTGGAATCAACCAGAATCTGATAAAACAGAAAGATTTGTTGGTATCTATCTTTCCGCGGTTCTTCTTCCTCATCATCTTCTTCTTCTTCCTGTACTTCTTCGTCTGCCGCTTCATCCTCTTTGTCTTCTGTTTCTTCCTCTTCTTATTCTTCCTTCTCTTCTTCTTCTTCTTCCTTCTCTTCTTCTTCTTTAACTTCTTATTTTTCTTATTCTTTCTCTTCGACATCATCATTTGTCTCATTATCATCTACTCCTTCTGTTTTGTTCTACTAGTACTGCAACTACTACTACTACTTCTACAACTACTTATATTATTACTACTACTGTTAATTCTACTACTAGTACTTCTGCTACTACTTCTACAATTGCTACTACTACTTCCTCTATTACTACTACTACTACTAATACTTCTACTAGTATTACTACTACTACTACTACTACTACTTCTACTACTACTTCTATTATTGCTACTATTATTTCCACTACTACTACTACTAATACTACTACTAGTACTACTACTACTACTTCTGCTACTACTTCTACTATTGCTATTTTTACTATTACTACTATTACTACTACTACTACTACTACTACTACTACTACTACTACTACTAGTATTACTACTACTACTACTTCTGCTACTACTTCTACTATAGCTACTACTACTTCTACTATTATTACTACTACAATTAATAGTACTACTACAACTACTTCAACTAATACTACTACTACTACTACTACTACTACTACTACTACTACTACTAATACTTCTACTAGTAATACTGCTATTACTCCTTCTACTTCTACTATCACTACTACTACTACTAATACTTATACTATTACTACTCTAACTTCTAGTATTACTACTACTACAACTGCTACTACTACTACTACTACTTCTGCTGCTATTTCTACTGTTGCTACTACTACTTCAACTATTACTACTTCTGCTATAACAACTGCTTCTACTACGACTACTATTACTACTATTACTACTACTACTACTACTACTACTACTTCTACTACTGCTAATACTACATCTATTACTAGTTTTTGTTCTTCGTTATCTTCTTTTTATCTTCTTCTTCTTCTTCTTCTTCTTCTTCTTCTTCCATTGCTACTTTTACCCTGTTGCCTTGCCCGTGAAAGATAACTTGCTGGACATCAAGTTTTTATATTTACATTACTACATCTAATTACAATTTTTTTTAAAATATGAGGAAACAATATTGTTTTTAAAAAAACATTGGAAATGAATTTTTGTACAATCTATTTTTTGAAAAAAAAATTAATTTATGGATTTTGGTTTTTTACAACGCCAAGTTGACAAGAACCTAGAATTATATTTAGTTAGTTAGTTGGTTTTCTTTCCACTTGTGCCTTTTAGCGTCATAGGGAGCTTGAGTCGTCTATCCTGCGCCAAGTGCGTTGCTTCGGTCAATGTGAGCCCTTTTCGTTGCACAATCACTCTAATATCATCTGTCCACCTACCTCGCGGCCGCCCTCTTGCCAGATCTACCAGCGTTGTAAGCCATCAGTTGAAGATGATGAGGGTGCATTCTCATGAGTTGACCAAACAAACTTATTCTCTGTCTGGAAATGTATTCGGCACAAGACGTAGTGCCGACCATACTTCAAATGTCGTCATTCTGCATTCTGTCTCTTCTGGTAACACCAATGACTTTCCTCAAGCACTTCATTTCACAAGTCGAAATTCTGCTCTCGCACGCCCTTGACAGAGGCCATATTTGGCACTGGTACCACAGAATCGGCAGAAATATACTGTTTATCAGCTGCTGCTTTGTTGCCAAACTAATGCTCGGGTGTCTAAGCAATGGGGACAGCTGATAAGTTATATTTAGTTGGAGAAAGATTTGTCACCAAATAATCAAGGAACGGAAAGAAGTGATTAAATAGTTAATTACTATTATTCCTTGCTATAATTTAAATACAGTACAATTTTCATCATCAAGACAAAACCGTCTTAAGATGTGGAAATCAACATGGACAACTGCATTTTACTTTGATCCGTTCGTGCAAAACGTAGGTGGACTAAGAATTACCGAAGGTGATACATTTACCGACGTGAGTATTAGTTGGACATTGAGACTTGAATATACTTTTCACGTTTTTCTCATGTTTATCCATTCCCGTTCCACTTTTTTTTATGGGCTTACCCCTTTATAAACCGAATTCATTTACTCTTTTCGTGTCTGAACTCATTATAGTCCGGCCTATTTCATTAGACTTGTGTCTTTATATTTTTACAGTCCGGCCTGATTGATTCATGATTTAACTCTTTAGAGTAGACAGAAATAAACTATGGGCCATCCTAGACGACTACGGCGTACAGGAATATCTATTAGAAAAGGTTTTAGCACTGTACCAAGGGTGTCAAAGTATAGTAAGAACTACAGATGGTCTGACCGAAACAATGGAGATAACAACCGGGGTGAGACAAAAGTGTGTGTTGTCGCCCCTACTCTTCAACCCATATATGGACAGTATAACACTGGAGGCCAAATTGGAGCATCTGTGGATAAATGCAGAGGAAGAAAGGACAGAGACTGATCAGTTAAACCTACACAAAAAATGATGCCTATTACCAATTGAACAGAAGAGAGCACTTCGTGGTCTTCAGACTCCGCACAGGCCACAAAATACTGAGGTACCACCTATTCAATAAACTGAAGATAGGTGGCACTGACGAATGCAGTTGTGGTACCGGAAAAATGACAGCTGAACATCTGCTGCAAAACTGCCCGACATACGAGGACCAGAGAAAGCACATGTGGCCATCAACCAGTGGCAACACTAGACAGGCTCTATGGCAGTGTCGATAGCCCCAGGATGACCGCTGCTTTTTTCGAAAAAATACAGGTTGACGTCTGACAGCGTACGAAGAAGAAGAAGAAGAAGAAGATCAGCTAAACGAACTCCTTTTGGCAGATGATCAATGTCTACTTTACGAGAGTGAAGATAATCTGCAGGAACATCTGACTGCGCTCAACTCTGTAGGTCAAGGATACAATATGAGAATTAACACACACAAAACAGAAACTATGCAGATAAGCAGATCGCCTAAAAACATGAACATTATGGTAAACGGGACCAAGATCAAACAAGTGCAGGAGTTCAAGTACTTGGGCAGTGTTTTCACACATGATGGAGTTGTAGATAGAAAGATTGAGATTAGGTGTCAAAAAGCAAATGCTATTGCATACCAGCAGTCACCATTATTGAAGCACCCTAACATAAACATGTCCACAAAAAGAATGCTAATCAACAGTATATTCATGCCAACTCTCTGTTACCAGCGCCAAACATGGACTTTAAGAAAATTTGTAGAGAGACAGATCACGCACGACGTGTGAGATAAGATGCCTCCGGAAAACGATCAACGTAACTAGGAGAGACAGAATGCGCGAGGAAGATGTGAGAAGAATAGTTGAAGCGAGACCTTGACCTCAATATATTGATGACGCGATAACAATTGGTTCGGCCATCTAGTGGGAATGCATCCAGACAACTATCCCGTGCGCCTGTAACACACGACGTTCGAGTTTTCGTATCCGTGGAAAACCGAGAACTAGATGGATAGGAAATGTTGCGGATATTCTAAATCGTCATGGGAGGACGACCACTTCAGCGACGCGTCTGGCGCTGGACAGAAAACTACGGCTCCCCACTGTACTTCATGACACAAGTGGATAAAACAAGACAAGCCCCTTTACAGTCCGGCCCAATTCATGGCTTAACACTTTACATTCTGACCTAATTTATTAAATTCGTGGTTTAACAGCTTACGTTCTGGCCTAATTGATCAAATTCATGGTTTAACCCACTTTACATTCTGGCCTAATTGATCAGATTTGTGTCTTAAGACACGTTTTATAACCGCAATAACACAACAAATTCGTTCACATAAAATCAATGACTTCTTTTTAGTTTAATCGTTTTTAAAAACAAAATGTAAGCCACCATACATGATTCCAAGTCATGTAACGTGACATAATCTATCCAGAACATAGTCTCCTTCACATCATCTTTGAGCACATCTCGAATCTGGCAAGTCGACCCGTTTCACATACGGACATCTTCGAACTGTTAGTAATGTCGTGATACGATATTTTTCTGGGATGACCTCATTTTCTTTACCGAGACCCCGTGTCTTCCACTTTCAGCCTGATCAAAGCCATTGTGTCTTCTCATATGCCCGATTTAATCTAACTCCTTCCTTGTACTGTTATTTATAAGATTTATAAGCCAGTTTTCTTCTGTATCTAGTTAATGCTCAATTTCTCTATTTTGTTTCTGCTTCGCCCAAGCTATTCTAAAAAAAATCCTGAAACACTTTTTTTCGAAAGATATCTTTCTTTGCAATGGTTTTATCTAATGTCCATGTTTCGTACCCGTAATGTGCCATCGGTAGAACGCATGGTCTAATAATTTGGATCTTCGTCTTCTTTATGGTATCCAGCCAGACGTTTTTTTCATCTACATTAATTTGCTTGCCTTCATTGCAGATGTTTAGAAGGGTACAGAGCGATCTCTATTCTTGTCTTGTCTTGTCTTGTCTTACTCACTTGTGCCGTGAGGCACAGTGGGGAGCCGTAGTTCTCTGTCCAGGGCCAGTGGCGTCGCTGAAGTGGTCATCATCCCATGACGATTTAGTATATCCGTAACATTTCCTATCCATCTAGTTTTCGGTCTGCCACGGATGCGAAAACTCGAACGTCGTACGTTATAGGTGAGGTGGAAAAGGGTAGTTGGTCAGGATGCCTCATTTGGTGGCAGAACCAATTGATTATCGCGTCATCATCAATATATTGAGGTCATGGTCTCGCTTCAACTATTCTTCTCACATCTTCATTGCGCCTTCTCTCTCTCCTGGTTACGTTGATTGTTTTCCGGAGACATCTCATGTCACATGTTGTGATCTTTCTCTCTAGAGTTTTTGTTAAAATCCATGTTTGACACCGGTAACAGAGAGTTGGCCAAAATATACTATTGGTTAGCATTCTTTTTGTGGACATGTTTATGTTAGGGTGTTTCAATAATGGTGACTGCTGGTATACAATCGCATTTTCTTTTTGGCACCTGATCTCAATCTCTCTGTCTAAACCTCCATCCTGTGTGAAAACACTGCCCAAGTACCTTCAACCCCTAAACGTTACAACCCTTAATCACAAGATCTAACGTCAATCATGTTGTAGCCGTAGGAAACGACTTAGGTCGCATGATTGTTTAAGACCTTTAATATATTCAATACAGGTGCCCTTTCTTTCCAGTCGATACGGCTATTCCCCACTCAACATGTTTGCGCTCTGTTCAAATTTCTATGTGTGCAAGTCATGATTTGAATTGTCTTCTTGTTACCGGGCTAGCCAGGACAATAAAAGTCGCCTGTTATGGCAGGCTTTCAAGTGTGGAGATGGCTTCGTTCGTGTCCCTGTCACACACAGAGAGCTCTCGGAAACTACTCGGGCACCAAAATGTGTTTAAATGACACTATTACGATTGTGAATTGAGCAGTGAAGATCCAAGTACTGCCAGTTCGACAGATTACAAATCTGACAGAGATACATGTGTCTGTCTGGAGACGACATTTATTTGTGAACACGTCCTCCAAGACATTGACTTCAAGAACCAACCGGAGTTGCCAAATTGGTTTTCCATCCAATTTTAGGGAGACAATTTAGACGACGAGACGGGCCATCAGTTGTATCAAAGTAGTTATCAGTCAACCAATTTTACAACAAAAGGAGCCACGGACCAAAGGTTTCAATGGCTAATTTGCAAAATTTCAGCATCAGTGCAATTATTAAATTTGGGAAAGGTGGCTTCTGTAGTGTTTTATTATACGAGTGGCGTTCAAGTCAAACCGGGACTTTTTTTGGTAATGAAAAAAAGAATATTTGTTCAAGTAGTCAAAATTACATTTATTCTTCGATATAATTTCCTGCAACGTTTATGCACTTATCCCAGCGTAAAAGTAATACTTGACAAGCTTCAGTGCAGAAAGATTTGTCAGTATGTCTGAACCAATCTAAGACAGCCTGTTTAATTTCATCATCAGTTCACATCCCATGAATTCGTTTATGGGTCAAAACAGGTAAAAATCGCTTGGAGCGAGGTTTTTGCTGTAAGGTGGATGTGGCAATACCACATGTGCGGTGAGCCGTATACGATCGAACATTATCTTGCAAGAGGAAGACGGGATGATCATTCACGGATATACGGTCTTCTCTAAAAACATTTACACCATTCAAATGTCTTTTTGCCGCTGTGTGTCTCATCCCCGTATTGTGATTGACGGCTGAGTGTCTCATCCCCATATTGTGATTGACGGCTGAGTGTCTCATCCCCGTATTGTGATTGACGGCTGAGTGTCTCATCCCCATATTGTGATTGACGGCTGAGTGTCTCATCCCCGTATTGTGATTGACGGCTGAGTGTCTCATCCCCGTATTATGATTGACGGCTGAGTGTCTCATCCCCGTATTGTGATTGACGGCTGAGTGTCTCATCCCCGTATTGTGATTGACGGCTGAGTGTCTCATCCCCGTATTGTGATTGACGGCTGAGTGTCTCATCCCCGTATTGTGATTGACGGCTGAGTTTCTCATCCCCGTATTGTGATTGACAGCTCAGTGTCTCATCCCCGTATTGTGATTGAGTGTCTCATCCCCGTATTGTGATTGATGGCTGAGTGTCTCATACCCGTATTGTGATTGCAGGCCGAGTGTCTCATCCCCGTATTGTGATTGAGTGTCTCATCCCCGTATTGTGATTGACGGCTGAGTGTCTCATCCTCGTATTGTGATTGACAGCTGAGTGTCTCATCCTCGTATTGTGATTGACTGCTGAGTGTCTCATCCCCATATTGTGATTGACGGCTGAGTGTCTCATCCCCGTATTGTGATTGACGGCTGAGTGTCTCATCCCCGTATTGTGATTGACGGCTGAGTGTCTCATCCCCGTATTGTGATTGACGGCTGAGTGTCTCATCCCCGTTTTGTGATTGACGGCTGAGTGTCTCATCCTCGTATTGTGATTGACTGCTGAGTGTCTCATCCCCGTATTGTGATTGCAGGCTGAGTGTCTCATCCCCGTATTGTGATTGACGGCTGAGTGTCTCATCCCCGTATTGTGATTGACGGCTGAGTGTCTCATCCCCGTATTGTGATTGACGGCTGAGTGTCTCATCCTCGTATTGTGATTGACAGCTGAGTGTCTCATCCCCGTATTGTGATTGACGGCTGAGTGTCTCATTCCCGTATTGTGATTGACAGCTAAGTGTCTCATCCCCGTATTGTGATCGCAGTCTTCTGTAAATTTCCGCAGGTTTCACGCCTTCTTTCACAAGAAACTTCATCACAACACGCTGTTTCATGCAATCACTAACATTGTTTTCCCCCGTTGATATTTATCTGTCACGTGACTGGCCCATGGCAAGTGGGACACCTAGCAGTAATAAAACACAAGTGTCCCTAACTAATGATAGTTTTTCCAGTCCGCTATAACCCATTCAGACAAAACTAGAACAAAAGTCCCGCTTTTATTTGAACGCATCTCGTACGTGATGAGGATGCTAGTCACCTGCACACCTTTCTTTCACGATATTCCAAATTTTACCAACATGGCCCCTTGTGATTTTGGCTGTTCCCCAAGTTGAAAATTCTGCTGAATTGGAACCTATTTGTGTCACGAGAAAACATTATACAGAATGCGACGACCCATCTGCACTCCTTTCCTAAAGAGGCCTTCCTGTAATACTGACAACAATAACGGGACCATTGAGAGTCGTGTTTGGAGTCCTAAGCATAGTACTTTGAAAGGGATTAGGGTTTCAAACCTCCAGGTGATAAATTGTGTTTTTCCGACCCATAGGTCGGATAGTTCTTGAACAGCACGCGTATATAATATAAATTAAATAAAAATACAATTATTTTAAACAATTTGAAACTGGTATCTCAACGTTAAACTAGTCCCGTTACGGCATTATGATAAGATGTATGGGCACAGGACAGCTCCACAGAAAAGCCTATATTGTTCTTCGTCAATTAACATGATAGGTTATTGTGTCAGTGTTGTCAATTACCCGATGTTACTGCTCACTAATGCCTGCAAGAAATATTGAGTGTGAGAAGGAGAGACAGGATCAGAAACGAAGACAACAGGAGACTGATTGGAACAACACCAGTAGTAGACCACATAAAAAGACAGCAACAGTTATGGTTTGGACACAAGTCGAATACCACACATCACAACCACTTCCGCCCATTCCCTCTTTCGCTACAAGCATTGCTATTTAGATACAACATAGGAATCAAGATGCTGAGCAGCGCATGAGCTGCAGTGGTCAGAGACCCATAGCTGACCGCTAGCGTCAGGGCCAGCGAACCAAAGCTGCCAAGAACCTTCTATACCTCCACGCGGTGATCCTGGATAACAGGCTGCAGCAGGGCAGACTGGCTAAGGAAAAGGAATCGAAGAGAGAATGCTAACCCGGTACTCAAAAAATGCTTGCTGAAGTCGGATGTGTTGGACCGAAATGTGCAAATATTGAAATCAAGCTGTAAACTACGACACAACGCATTCCGTTCCCTGGACTACATTCTGCTACTTAAGCCCTTTCAGGGTTTGGTAGTGGGAGATTGAGAACGAACGATGCCAAGCCAAGATACAACGATTTCAAGACCAAAGGTCGACCACGAAAAATGTTAGTTACGCCGCCGAAATTTCAAAACATTATAAGCGGAAAGAAGAAAGTATAAGACTTTTCGCTAATGCTTTTTTGTTAAAGAAGAACTGTTTTCTCTCGCATTTCAAGTAATATCTTAATACGTTTCAACAATGAATCGTATCGTGGTAGCAACCAATCACAGTTAAACTAGCTTATAGCCGATTGTTCCTTGAAGACATACTAAGCATTGACCTTTAATCTTCAACTCTGTGTAAAGATAAAAATCCCTCCATTTACAAATGAATATTTACGTTTTTCTACAAAGATTTTACATTTTAAACGTCATACTGTTTCAAGGTTATCATACTTTAAAAATAAGAATCAATGTTTCCACATACTAACTTTGTATTACATCACGTAGTAGAAGAACTTATATTTAGCAACATAGAACTGTGTCCCTTTCAGAATGCAAACTTACAGCAGTCACTGGTAATAGTATTTTTCAATAAAATAAAAGAGTGGTGGAGCGATCGTTATAATTGAACCATATATAATATAATCTGATTATTGCAAGTTGGGTACCCATATTTTAATAATGCGTAAATTAGACATGTACGACCGAAATAAGACAAGAAAAATGAGAAAAAAATGAACAATAAATAAAAAGAAACCAAGATTCAGCCAAAGACCGTACTGAAAAGCCAAATAAAAATACAAAATAGTACCCCCAAAAGAGAACACACTCAATCAAAATAGCTATATTGTCATTCTCAGAAGAAAAAAAAATACAGTTATTCCCACTAAAACCGTTTCATCTTCATATTGTCAGATATCAGAGTTAGAATATATGTGGCAAGGATGAACATATGTTCATGCAATGTTTATTCTAGAATAACAGTTCTACTGAGCTTGTCCCTAGACTAATCGCTTCTCTATGTATGCGAGGAAGCAAATAATATTTTGAAAGCGTCCCGATTTATGACAGGAATGTATCAATGCGGAACTAGGTCTTTAGTTAGTCCATCTCGGCATCGCATCATAGACCAACATAGAACAATAAATAAAATATATTCAATGAGAGAGGCACATGAAATCAAATACAACATAGGATTGCTGTCTCAAAGAACAGATTTAGTCCTACAATGGATCCAGCCCACTGTGGGATCCCTGGAAACGAGAAAGCAGATGAGCTCGCAAAAGCCGGAAGTGGCGGCAAGCTGATTCCCCATCCACAGATCTATAAAAAAGGAAAGACACCCATCAAACGATCCATTAGAATTGAGCGGAGAGAACAGCACAAAGAATAAAACGCCCAAATTGATGCAGTGATTCCGGTCACCAGACATTGCCTGCATTCTGCGATGAATGTCAACTGGTCGACATCCTTCAGAAGTTAGAAACCGATCGCTGATCAACTCTGGGCGGTAACATATATAAACATACGTACGATGCACACGATGACGTCAATTCTGATGTAAACAGCACATACCAACCGTGCAGTTTGCAAAATTTCATTATCCCCCGACTCCATAGTTTTCTCAGCAGACCGTTGAAAACATGGCGGGTGGGATACGGAATCCGTCCACAGTTGATCAGCGAGCGGTGTTTCGGTTTCTAACAGCTGAAGGATGTCGACCAGTTGACATTCATCGCAGAATACAGGCAGTGTGTGATGACAAAAGTGTGGCGAACGTAAGCTCCGGCGACGGTCCACCCGAATTGCTTCATCATTTTTGGTAATGGCATCTTCTGACGCAACAATATGCGCCTGACCTGGTCTCGGAAGATCTTTCGTTAACTCACGTCCTTCTTTAAACATCATTGTTACTGTTAGGTCCGGTTTCATTTCAACACGACTCGGACAATAATAAATACCCCCATCTGACGAGTATGACTTATTTGTGTAAAACATCACTCAATAACAATGGAGGCGAGCTCATATATTCCTATGTTTGTTAGAAACGCCAATTCAAAACAAGCTGCCCACTGTTAATGAGCGGTTATTTTCCAAATAGAGCTTATTTTCTCCATCAGCAACATCAATGTGTCAGGAAGGATCATTTTGATAATATTTGAAAGGTTTCTTTCGGCGAGGTAATAACAGTTATCTTCATTAAGAGATTCTCCGAGCATTGACAAACATCTTGCTTAGTTTTTTGTTTTTTAACAAATTCCTTGAGTGTACTTGTTCTGCTATAGAGCCTTGTCCAAACAATATACATAATTTTCAAGATTTAGTCTTAACGGTGTGTTGTTTGCGTTGTTTGTGAATGCCCATAATGAGTAGGTTACTCTTTTGTGCGCGCTGAAAAGGACGTTAAGTGGTGGGTTGTAGTAGCTTTCTTCACATCCCGTGCATGCTGATGAAGGTGGACCGAGGTCCTCCAAGCGGTTGTGCTATACTTGGCTTCATCTTCGTGTAACTCACTACTACGGGGATCACGTCGATCCCACAGATCGTTAGCCAGACTGCCATGAAAACAGCCCGTTTCCAGGGAGGACTACTAGGAAGCCGAGGTGAAGGTCTTGGCCAGTATGTTTTGCCTGACCCTGACTAACATCTCTGATCAGTATATTTTACTGGACCAGACGATAGTCTTCCTCCCCGTATGAACGGTATAACCCTGTATATCTTTGCTGATCGAGATGTTTCAAAAATGTACTCAATTATTGTGGTTTACTCTCACAACTAACTCCCCAGAATTCTCAACATTGGGTTCAGTTCAGTTCAGTTCATCCCGTAACCCATCAGGTCGTTGGGGCACACATGAAGACACTCCCAAAATCCCACGCCATCCCTCTCTGTCTGTCGCTGCCTGTCGTATCTCCTCGGGACGAAGGCCTGAGCACTCAGTGATGTTGTCCACCCATCTCTTCGTTGAACGTCCTCGCCCTCTCTGTCTCGGTACGCAACCACAAGTTGGTAATTCCGTTGGACCTCGCGACGTGCCCGCATCAGACCATCTTTCGTCTTTTGATAGCTGTGAACAGATCTTCAAAAGGACCAATAGCGTCTTCAACTCTCTGACGTATTTCTACGTTCGTGACACGATCTTTATATGTAACATTTAGGAGTTTTCTATAGCACCTCATTTCCATTGCATGTATTCTGCCCTGAATATCTGCTGTGATGGTCCAGGTCTCGCAGGCATACAGAAATATTGATAGCACCAAAGAGCGCATTAGTCTGACTTTTATGCCGAGGGCGAGCCGCTTGTCTTGCCATATAGGTTTCAGCCGAGTCAGCGCAGCTGTTGTTTGTGCTATTCTTGCAATTACCTCTGGCTTCGATCCCTCTTCACTGATCAATGATCCCAGATATTTGAAACGTTTTACCACCTCAACGTCCTGCCCATTTGCCTCTATTACAGATTTAAACCCTGCTATGTTATTGGTCATGAGCGTTGTTTTATCTGCATTTATTTCCATACCAAAACTCAGGGACGCTCTATCCAATCTACCAATCAACTCCTGGAGTTCCCTTTCTGTGCCTGCCAATACATCAATATCATCAGCATTGGGTAGCACTTAGTAAAGCATAATATCGATGGACATTTAATTGTTAAACTAATGTTGTCTCTTTCATATTGTGCAGTTTGACTGATGGGCGATCTTCTGTACAGGCATGGCTAGTTATGTTTATAGTAGAGCGCTTAGACTAGTCAACGGTGAGCTGGCTCACTAGTTTGGGATTACAGCGTGCCAGGATTTGAGATCACTGACGGACAGAACAAAAATCCGGGCCCGTGGTTCATGCCTGGTTCGACCGCTTCTCTAGTCGATCAAACTGTAAATACAAGGGCCTTTTCATAAGTCTCTATCCAGACTATAAAGGTGTAGGAGAAGAAAGTTGAAATTTGACACACATGTAGCTCATTCAATTTTTACTGGGCTTGAGAAGTATGAATTTCCCTTTTCGACGGGTTTACCCGGTATGGTGCATGGCGCAACACACCTTATTGACGAGATGTGTACTCTAAAGGTTTGTCAGAACAATGGAGAAATCAGAGGCCAGAACTGTGATAAAATTCTTGATGTTGCAGGGAAAAACACCCACAGAAATACACAGGGAGATGGAACCAATGTTTGAGGAATTATGTCCTTCCTATTCTTCTGTAAAAAAACTGATGCAGACAGTTTAAGTGTTGCCGTTCCCATGTTGCTGATCTTCCAAGATCAGGAAGACCATCCTCAGAGTGCAGCGATGAAAATGCTGCAAAAGTGAAGACAACTATTGACCAGAATAGGAAAATGACAATTGCAGAGATATCAAGGTCAGCAAAACTTATTCAAAGTACAGTTTTTATAATTCTGCACAACAGACAACATGAGAAAAGTGTGTGCCCGCTGGGTCACGCGTCTGCTGACATGTGAACAAAAACAAACGAGAGTTGATTGCTGTGGCCAGTTGTTCAAAATGTGTCAGTCGTAAAACATGTTGCTGACCATAGTGACAGTAGATGAGAATTGGCTTAACCATTATGACCCAGATTTTTTTTTTCCCCACAACTTAAAAAAAACAGCTGAAAGGAAATCTTTTTGACAGTGACGTAGATGTCATACTGGCTTGTGATAAATGGTTTAGTTAGAAAAATAGGTTACTTGTTTCTGAAGGTCTTTTGAAGATCACGCAGAATTGGCAGAAATATATAAATTCAGCTGGCGGAATAAGCACTTTGCCAAATTTCAACTTTCTCCTCCTACTCCTTCATGGTCAGGGTTAAGACTTTTGACAAGCCCCTGAGTTGCGGAAGGAAACAACTGAAGGGAAGGAAACTGGCCACCCACCTCACCTTCATCACCGCCGTAGCAATGGTTGCTTTGAGGCGGACCCTTACCTTTATCTTTATAGTTTGATACTGAGAGAAACTTGAGGAATAACATTATTTGTCCTTGGTCTACTAACACGAAATGTGTTTTTACTGATGGTTACAGCGATGCAATAGTAGGGCGTGCGGAAATAAGTAAGATCAGCTTCGCTTCTTTTTGTTTGCTTTTGCCTTATTTCGTTATTCCCCAAGGCGGTGTGCTTTGCACTGTGGTTTTTATTTTGCGCATGTCGGCCCAGTGCATCCGACTTCAGCATGCATTTCATGTAAGGGTCTGCTTCCTCCTGCATTTTCTAAGGGTTTGCTTCCGCGGTGTAACGGACAGTACTGTGATGGGGATCGAACCCAGCACCTTCGGTTTTGAGCCGTATCACTTAACCACTAGCCCACGCCGTCCCCTCAGCTTTGCTTTAAAAATCTTCTATTTAACTTGACGCTGTCGTCGTCCGTTTGCGTGAACTTCCATATCTCAAAAAATGTAACAGTTATATACACAACCTCTACTAGTGCCGCCCGTCTTTCTATTGAATTTGCCATATCCTCGACATGTCAGACAACGGTTTAAAACGAAAAATGCATTAAAATAATATTTATATTATTTATCACATATCATGCAAGCATGTCCCTTGCAGAACGTCGCTCCCATCCCAACCAGTCTGAAAGTAACTCGCTGATCAGTGCGATAGTTCGGTAGTTCGTGCACAGCTTCACACATATACTACATGTTCTTTTTCCAGAAAAAATCATATCAAGAAATTGGTTGGCAAGGGGATGTGGAAAGAAGATTGATCTCGGAACTGAATATGACTTATTCTTGTTCGTTCTATATGTGAACCTGTTTATACATGTGAACCTGTTCTTTTATTGCTTGTTAATTTCAGAGCCGTTTGTTATTAAATAAATTTGCGTCGCAATTGACACGTAAAAAAATGCACGAGCAAGAGGCAATCAAAGCGTATTATTCGGTACTCACAGTTATGAATTTCTGTAATGGAAACCGAAGATACGCCTATGACTCCTCAAAACGAAGCAGTTTGTTCAATTACTGTTTATTATATTTTTAGGGGTAAAATAATGATTTCGTCGACAAAAATCAAAGAACTTGTCAGTTTGAGAAAATTGCAATTTCTGCACTTTAATGAAAGATAAAATCTTAATGTCACGATAAATGTAAGACCGCATGCAGAAATTCATTGTTATTCTGGCAAGGGTTCTGAAGACATCTATGCCTAAGTTTTGAAACACACTATAGCAAGCACTTTATGAACATTTTTATATTCTTGTTTTGTCTAAAATATAATATAATAAAATACACTTTCATTGTTTTCGATGACAAAAAAAAAGTTATGTTTTTTAAAATCTAGAAAGATTCAATGTAATTTTTTTAAAGACAACTACTCTCATAACAGTTAGACAAAGACTAATAGGAAACTCTAAAAATAGACGCCAAACATTTTTAAAAAGCCAAACGAGGCTAAAAAAAAACAACTACCCAATTTCTTGTTTAGGCTTTCAAAAAGCCACTATGGCAAGCCATATTGTAAGGATATATCAATATATAGTTTAATAAACTGTCACTGAACAACCCAATAAAGGACAGCAGATTAAATGACGCAATTACTTTGATCAATTCTTGAAAAACTTGCTTTGGTTTGGACGGTCAAAGATGAAAGATCTATGCCGCCGTTCTTACACCTACTGCCTACTGGAATATTATTTCGACTCGGGCAGACATAAAGAAGTGCTTCCCGACATTTTATTGTGTGTTTGAATTGGTGCAACTTCAGTATCGGGAGTGCCTGCCATTCATGTCGTGGTATTGTTTCTTAATCCGAGGCTTTTATTTTTAAACCTCCAACGGCTTGTGCAGCCTTGTTCTTTATTTCTGTTTTACAGTTAACACCTTCAGTTGTAAGAGTTTATCACTTCTTTTAATATCTCTGTTCTGTACCGACAACTAACATTTTATTGATGTTTTATCTTCGTATAAACTACGTTTGTACATGATCAATCGGCAAAGGAGAGCGAAAAAAAGGAGAGACAGTGGAATCTAAATCGTACACTTCAAGGAAGACAAAGAACACAATGCCAACAGGAGAGAACTGTACTAATTCTACAACTCCAGCAACATATGTACATACATCTACTCAGATTCTTACCAGCCAAAATACAGTTACAAGGAAAACGGTCATCATAACAGACTCCAGGAGCGTACTCCAAGCCATCTCGTCCCAAGCAAGATAGACTCTCACACGGAATAAACTATAACATTGAGGTGTTGTCCCACAAAACAGATCTACTCTTACAGTAGATTCCGGTCCATTGTTGGATCCTTGGAAACGAGGAGGCAGATGAGCTTGCAAAAGCCGAAAATAAACACGCCATCCACATAGCTATAAAGAAGCAAAGACACTCATCAAACGATCCATGACTACGGAATGGATGGACTAGCACAAATAATATAGGCCAGAAATTGACAGCATAGACAAATTTAGCAGAAGTAGACAGACACATATCTTTAGATTCAGAACGGGACATTGCAGACTCAAGGTGCACTTCAGCAGAATACGTCTTTTATACACCACGACGTGTGACTGCGAAACCCACAAGCCATCACCAGAACATATCCTGGAGCTACCCCACTTATGTAGACCAAAGAGAGGCAGTCTGGCCAGGGGGAAAATCGACCATACTCGAAAAGCTGGAAGTTACCGGTGAAGACCTGATGCGGTGAAACTCATCGGACTAGAAGCACGTCATTATTTGAACGAAGAAGAAGAAGGAGATTTAAACTCCATTTCTGTTTGAGAAAAATGGAGAATGTCTTGCATAGTATACCACCTGTTGTACCCAGCGCTGCCTGAGATACTTATGTCAGTTTTAAACATGAAACGGCCCTTCTATGCATCCCTTCTCAACCTCACATCCCCTTTTCAGTCTCTCCTAGTTTCTGTAAGCGAGGACATTTAACAGGATATTTCACATTTTTCACATGTCTCCCAGACTCCCCTCTCCTTGTCAGCTAACACTTCCCCTTGACAATCTTTCTCACTCTCATAATGTTTCCCCTTAAAACTGTTTCCCCTTAAACTGTTTCCCCTTAAACTGTATCCCCTTAAACTGTTTCCCCTTAAACTCTTCCCCTACCCTACAACCTTCCTGTATCTTCACCGTTTATCTTTTCCCCAACCGGCCTACTCCCTGTCCATCTCCGCCCACCCGCAGTTCATGTCAGTGATGAGTCATGGGGGGTCACAATTCGTCATGAACTTTACATAATAATTCATCTGAATTTTTTTAATGCAATTCTTATTTACATTTTAATTTTATAAAACACACCCAAAAAAACAACAACTGCTTTGTAATTTTATAAAGAACCTCACCATTTGGTTAAGATGAATAGCCCGAATTGAGCGCATAATTTCCAGGCAGTTGCACTGCGCATTACACCTCCAGACAAAGCAAATTGGGTTTAGGATGTCATAGTTCATATTTATCTATATTACCTTCGTTAAAAAATATAAAATAATTCGTAATCAATTGTCTTCGTTTACTCTGAGATACAGGTGAGGTGACCTAATGTCATGAAGCTAGTAAGGTTATAAGGGTCCTAAGAGGAATTGTACAACATTCGGTTCAGATTGGTGCAACGGTTTGGAATTGTACAATGAACAAACATACAGACACACTTTCTGTTTTTTAAGTATACGAGAACTTCAGATGTCCCGCTTGATCCAGGAAATAACATAATTTGTTAAAACACACAATTCGATAATGACGTCACATGTAAACTACGCTAGAACAATGTTATTATCAAGTACTCTGAGCCACATCGCTAAATACAAAATCGCGTTTGCCAGATATCTAGGGTCAAATAACTGATCTCCTTCTATAGTGAACATTTAAAAACACTGAGCTGTTCCTACCGAGCACGTCAAAGAAACAAAAAAAAAAACAACATAGCAGACTGCCATTGTAATGATCATTTTCAAACATTGTCTGGTCTTTCTGCCACGGAACCTAACAAAAAATGGCGCTGCATGGTCTACCAAAAAACATCATAAAGCAAACATTTCGTTAATATTTATTAACTCAGAAAGGACCGACGTAGTGGTTGAGAAAAGTTACGTTGATCTAGAAATTCCAAAGAGAATGAGCTTCGCATATCTCACATCGTTAGAGCTAACTGTTCAAGCGTTTTTTGTTATTGTTGAGAGATTGACAAACATACTCATGTATTTTCTTGTTTTACAGTATACGATTTCAATTATGCCCCATATTCTTATCTAATCTTCTTGCTCTTCTTCTTTGTCTTCTTTTCTTGTTCTTCTTCTTTTTATTTTACTTCTTTTTTCGTCGATAGCATTCAAATAATTACATCTATTTCTTTCATAAATTTGGCTGTCAGCCTAAGGCGTCTTTAATCGCCATCCTTTTAATTCCTCTATTAGGCAAGAGGATGTCATGTATATACATATGTACACATACATGTATGAATATGGCACCAGGTTCAATTCCCACCGTGTCCAGATAGGCAGAAACGGTTTTTTCTTTCTCAGGTCGTTGTTGCTCCTCGTCCGTAAAGTAATGTCAACCTACCCTACTGCTCACTTGCCAACATACTTGTAACAGCCAAATTGACTGTTGTAGGAAGCAACGAATCGTCATCTGTCAATCTTGGAGTGGGTTCGTAGGTGGCTGATCAAACCAATCCAAGCCCCAAAGCGCCTGTCACACTGAGGGCAGAGAAACACTGTCTGATTGACAGACGGAGGCAACTCGTCTCTTGACTTTTGTGTTGCTCCTCTCCGTGCAGCGTCCTCAATTCTTGTCTACTCTATATGTGCCGTGCCAGAAGAGATTTTGTTACGTCAGGCAGAGCGATCAGCAGCAATATTCTCCCAGTTATCAAGGTCAATGTCGCAGTTCTTCAGTGAGGCTTTCAGGGTGTCTTTGTAACGTTTTATTTGATCACCACGAGCTCGCGTTCCTGACATAAGCTCGCCATATAATATTTTCTTTGGAAGCCGTTCATCTGACATGTGAAAAACATGGTCAGTCCATCTAAACTGCAATTTGCACAGAGTTGTGTGGATGCTTGTCATGCCAGCCCGCGACAGAACTACTACATCTGTGATCCTATCTAGTCATTTTATGTTCAGCAGTTTCCTTAGGCAACCCAGATAAAAATGGTCAAGCTTTTTCGCATGTCGACTGAACACAGTCCAGGTTTAACAGGCGTACATAAGAGTCTGTAAAATAACTGCCGAATAAACCTTCAATTTGGTTATAAGCTTAAATCATCGCACAAATACGTAACCTTAGGTTATACATTGATATTTAGAGAAAACTAAATGAGATACAATCTGTAAAACCGTTCATAATGTTATTTACATTGTTCCTTATTTCTCGATATCATTTTCACCAACATTGATACACCCGTTCTGTCCATTTAAAATGCACAAAAACTTAGACATTATTGGTTTACTTCATTCTACACATTTCTACTTCACTCTCAACCTAATCATCATGCGTAAAACGTCTTCTCATAGACATCCGGTCTTCCGATCTGAATTTCGAAACTCTAATATAAACTTATCTTATCTTAACTTAACTTCTTAATGCTAATTTAGAAGACGCTACTGTCTGTATGCAACCAGTTTCTTCTAATCAAATTGATCTAAAAATAACTAAATGCTTTCAATCTGCTTTTTAATGGAGTAACTGACTCTGCCTCACTATTTTCTAGGCCAATGCATTCCAAGCAATTACCACTTTCTGACTATTCAAATATTTCCTAGTATCTAATGAACCTGGACCTTCCATTAATTAATTTGTAGCTTGCCCTCTTGTTCGTGAAGGCTGCTGTACTACGATAATCTTTAAAAATAATTAATCGTTTACGTTGTTTATTTTATAAACCTGTTTCACCATCGAATTCTGATCTTTTCTAGAAACTGTAAACCGTTTGTTCTGAGTCTTTCCTCATTACCGTAATTATAGAATCCCACTATCAGTTTTGTTCACTCTTCTCTGTATCTGTAATTCTGGAATCCCACTATCAGTTTTGTTCACTCTTCTCTGTATCTGTAATTCTGGAATCCCACTATCAGTTTTTTTCACTCTTCTTTATAAACTTTGCAGAATGTTTGTATTCCTTCTACTATAAGGATACCACACCGGAGCACAGCACTATAATCTAGGTCTAACTAATGCTTTATACAGTTTGATTATTACTTTCTTGCTCGTATGATTAATGTTTCTTTTTATCATTTCCAACATTGCATTTGCCTTTTTCACTGCTACCTGAACTTGCTTAGTCACCTTACCTGTATGATCTATTGTAACCCCTACCTCTCTTTTCTTTTCTATCTTTCTGTAATTATATTCCACATTGGATCTATCCATGTAAATGACTGTACACTTATCTACATTAAACTCAATCTATCAGCGCTCAGACGGTTCCAAAATTTGATTTAATCTGACCTAAAACAATACACTTCTTCTTTTAATGAGACAATTCTAGACAGTTTTGTGTCATTCACAAATTTGGAAATCATGGATCCGATATCATTAGCCAAATCATTTGTATATTTCAAGATGAAAAGATGAGCAGCAAAGATGTCGCTGTGAATGGCTGCGGGTCTACATTGCTCCGATATTCTAGAGTATTTGCCTGGAATTTTCACTAGTTCACGACTTACATGTGTGTTCACGGAAACGTGTTTCTTCCTCACTTTAATCCAAATCACCGCGAAAACTACACATTTCGGCGGACACATAAAGAGAAAAGACTGTCCACACGGCTGAACAAAAATAATGATCTTTACCCCACATGTGATGGGCGAACATCATATATCGAGAACAAAATTAATCCCAAAACCGAGTTCTTTGACACTCCACATTTCACTTCCCACCACCCAAAGTGTTCCTTATTTATGTCTACTTTCTGTCTTTCTTTCGCCAAACAATTTAACGAGTCACTGAGATAAATGCTGCTTTAGAGGACGTAATAAATATATATCGTGAGAGATAGAGATAGAGAGAGAGAGAGAGAAGCATGTAACATTGTACATTCTTCACCTTGAAGTAGCAATACAACGATTTATTCATTTTTCTATTTTCGTATCAGGAACGTTGTGTGGGGAGCCGGGGAGAAGTGGGCAATGAGGCAGCTCACAACCAGAGGTTGCTAGAATGAGATTTCAAATGCAAACAAGTGTGCCCCTATGGGAAGTAAACCCGTTGTAATTCGGTGTTGAAGTAGGTTAAATAGGGTCATTAGGCGCAAGAACACAGTATAACGGACTTTGCCTCGCGGAAAAATGTCAGAAGATATATATATATATATATATATATATATATATATATATATATATATATATAAAATGGTAAATAGTCTTAGCCTTTGTTGACCTGTACTTCTACAGGAGAATAAGCACCTGTGCAGGTCCCATCTCTGATGTATCTGCATGTAGCCAGGAGAAGCATTTGCTGCTTAGCGGACTGGGCTCGAGCAGCTGATTACTCCACTATGGAAGATGGTTATCTGATGTGCGAGTCGATCCTAATGGACTCAAATATTAGAATAAAGTAGACCCATAGTCTGTTAGGCGCCATCTATGCTGCTCTTAACAAACCACATAAACAATGGCTGGTGTTATGCAATGTCACGCAGTTAGTCGCCCCTGCTACATGCTCTGGGGGAAGGAGGACTAACGATTGGTCAGACCAAATAACCAAATATACTGGTCAGACATGTTAGTCCAGTCCAGGCAAAACATACTGGCCACGATCCTCAACTTGGCTTCCTCGTAGCCCTTCCCGGAAACGGGCTGTTTTCATGGCGGCCTGGCTAACAAGGTGAAAGATCGACGTGATTTCCGTGATAGTGAGCGACACGCAGACGAAGCCAAGCATAGCGCAATCGTTGGGAGGACCCCGGTCCACCTTCATCAGCACGTTCAGGATGTGCGGAAAGCTACTGCAACCCGCCACTTAACGCCCTTTTCAGCGCGCACAAAAGAGTAAACTACTCATTGTGGACATTCGCGAACAACAACAACAACAACAACAACAACAACAACAATGTGCTCTCTGTGAAGCAGTGGTGCTATTCTTGTTCTTGTCATACACATAGACCTTGTCAAAAACATATATATATATATATATATATATATATATATATGTATGTATATATTCATTAGGACAACAATACCATATATATATATATATATATATATATATATATATATGTATATACAATGTAGAGAGTTTAATGTAGACCTGTTCACATGTTTCATTGATTACACCAAGGCGGTTGATACGGTAAAACATCAACATCTGTGCAATAGACTTGTGAAATCTGTGAATGGGATTTCCTGTGCTAATTATCCATCTCATTGAAACATTATACCAAGATCAACAAGCCGCTGTCCGAGTATCTGGGCAAACATCAGATTGGTTTGCAGTACAACAGGGAGTAAGACAGGGATGTATCCTCTCACCTTATCTATACAACATATATGTGGAATGTATAATGAGAAATGTAAGAGAAGACGAGAACATTGACAGTTTTGATACATTTACGATTGGCGGGTATCAGATTCCAGAGTTACGTTACGCAGATGACAAAGTGCTACTATCAAAAAGTGTAGAAGAACTAGAGCAGCTAATTGCATCCGTAAATCGACATAGTAACGATCAAAACCTGTTTATAAACATAAAGAAAACAAAGATAATGACCACCGACTAAAAACACATTGTCAACAGAAATTTACAGTAGGTGGTGAGGAAATAGATCAGGTCACGCATTTTGAATATCTGGACTCCAGAATTGACAAAAATGGCAAATGCTCGAAAGAAATCAGAAAAAAGAATAGCCATGACAATGCAGAGACTGAAGAGCCTGAAGAAATTATGACAGAACACCAACGAAACAACAAAAGTGAAAGTCTTGAGAGCCTGTTTTTCACGTGGCAGCTTATGGCAGCGAATCATGGACGATTACCAAAACTTCTAGACAAAGAATCGAATCCTTCAAGTCAAAATGTTACAGAAAGATCCTCAGAATATCCTGGACAGAGAAAAAGACAAATGTAGACATTCGGCAATAGTTGAGCATAGAAGAGAACTGGTTTATCAATTCCATTATGGCCAGAAAATGTAACTACTTTTGGTCACATCAAGAGACACAACGGTCTTGAGAGAACAGTGATGGAAGGAATGGTGCCATGCAAAAGAGACAGGGGTAGGCCAAGAAGACGATGACACCAAGATATCAACAAAGGTCTGGGTATGACTGTGGCGGAGGCTGGAGTTTTGGCAAGAGAAAGAGTTTCTTTCGGACAGACTGTGGTGGTAGCGAATTTATTTGAAGGACATGCTACATGATGATGATGTAAATATATATATATATATATATATATATATATATATATATATATATATATATATATATATATATATATACACGGAGGCAGGAAGATACCTTTTCCTCCACGTTTATATATTAAATAACATTTGAAATGTTTGGAAAAAATTGACCTGTGAAGTCACAATTTATCTCCCATCCATCATATTTGGCCTGGAACACACATATGCATATTATTTTTACCCAATGCATATACAAATGGAAGTGTGTTCAGACGCCCGGTTTAAACAGCGGGCTACTATTGAATTTATAACCGCGAAAAAAGTATCCCCCAATTGAAATTCACAGATGAATGCAAGTCGATTATGATGATCAGTGTGTTGATGTGTTTGCAGGAAGACTTTGGGTAAGGCGGTTCAAACATAAAGGGGTGGCGTAAGCAGATTTGAGTGACAAACCAGGAAGTGGAGAGCCTGTTTGTTCAAGTGATTCCTTTCTTGAAGATCGAGTTGAAGAACTCATACGCGACAATCAAACAAATCGAAGTTGATGTTTCATTTTGAGTTTCTAAGGAGAGTGTTATAGTGTTCAACAAAAAGAGAAAAGTGAAAAAGCTTTCATTCACATACAAGGAGAAGTTCTGGAACAAGTGTGAAGCTGTGTATACTTTAGCCAACTCATTTCGGCTGATGGAAAATGCGAACGGGAGATCATTAAAATAATTGCAATGGCCATGAACACGTTTAACGGTTTGAGAGATACAATTCTGTCAAAACAGATATCCCAGATTTTAAACAAGAGAATAATTAATTGCTATGTGCATTCAGTTTTATTGTCTGGATTACAAGCCCGTACCCTGACAGACAAAATTTAGAAGTATATTGAAGCCTTTGAAATGTGGGTATTCAGAAGACTCGGACGAGTTTCCTGGACAGATCGGAAAAATTCAATAGCGAGGTTCTGGAACAGCTCCAGTTGGAACAGACACTTCTGAGGGAAATAAAATACAATATTTTGATGATGTCAAGTGACATGACAGTTTGCTAAAGGTTATTTTGGAGGGCAAAGTAGACGGGAAGAGAGCCAGACGGTGTCAGAGGTACAGATAGACAGACAACATCAGGTGGTGGTCAGTACACAGTTTGACTGCGTGTACCAGCCTGGCGCGAGACATAGACAGATAGAAGTGCATTACCGTCAACCTCTGTTGCCGAAGCGGCATTTCATGATGATGATGATGATGAAGGAGAAAGTTGGGATACATTTAAGGTGTTCCTGGATTCCGTTAGGTTTGTGCCAGATAGGTACCGCGCTTGCTGTCTGAAGAAATGAAAGCTGGAAGCGTTTGCATTTCTCGGCAAATTCTGGAACGTTTCGAAAAAAACAGTGAGGGCTTCTTAAAGAGTGTCATTAGACGTGATGAAGTTTGAGTCCTTCATTATGACCCAGAAAACAAAAGGCAGTGTTTGGAATAATATCAAAAGGAAACACGTGAGCCTAGGGGAAGTCAGTAGTAAGCTAATAGTTTTCAAAACAGAAGACGCATTTTTCGAAAGGTAAAAGTGAAGATCATTCCCATGGTAACAAATGCCGTCAGGGATGAAGACATCTCTTCATGTAGTAAGACGCATCATAGCTGAGGTGGGCTGGTCAGTTCCCTTCCGGACGGTGTGGGCTAGTGGTTAAGTGACACGGTTCACAATCCACAGGTGCTGGGTTCGATCCCCATCACAACACGGGCCGTTACCCCGCGAAAGCAAACCCTTAGAAAATGCAGAAGAAAGCAGACCCTTACATAAAATGAATGCTGAAGTTGGATGCACTGGGCCGACAGGCGCAAAATAAAAACCTCATTGCAAAGCACACCGCCTTGGGAGAATATAGAAATAAGGCGAACGCAAAAAAAAAAAAAAAAAAAAAAAAAAAAAAAAGGGTTCTTCCTTGCTGTTTTTATCTTTCCCAACTCAACCGTCAGGTGATACCCATAGACAGTTGGTTCAACATGGGAAGCGGTTGTACCAGGCACGAAGAAGGATTCGAATTTCTTTTTTCAGTCCGTCCGTGAACTCGAATTCCTGGAACGCTGTAATCCCAGTCTAGTAAACCTGCTAACTGTGGACTAGGCTACAAGCTTCTATTTTTTAAGAACGGATTTCTAAAATTAGTTGGCAGAAGTTTATTGAAGTGTGCGATGCTTTATCGAAAAATAATTAGGCAGCTTTCAGAATAATTGATGTAGGTATATTTCTTTTTTCTTCTTCATTAAAATAGCCTTTCCAGTTCATTTTATATTTAAGTGGCAGTACAACTTATCGACCCACCGTCCTATTTATGGTGTGGTCTCTAGAGCAAGCGTCCAAACCTAGACGGCGTTAGCATGCCCATCAAACGCATGGCTTGTGCTAATGACGGCTTGAACAATGATACTGGTAGGAGAATGATGTTCGCTAGAGAGGCTAGATCGAAAACAGAATTTAATCTCGACATGCTATAAGTATGTCAGAGGCCTTTTTCGTGTCGTGTATATCACAAGTGGAGTCATTAATGAAGACACCAAATTCTTAAATTAAGGATGCTATGACCTGTGAGTCTGCCAGAAGTGCAGTGAAAGTGTGTTTTTTTCAGTATAATATAACATAATAGAACACGACGTACGACAACATAACATGACATTACATTATATAACATAACAAATCACGAAAAAAGCACAACAAATTACACATCATGGCATCACGCAACATAACAGAATGCTACATAACATAATATGCCACACAATGAGTTAGCAAAACAAAGCATAACATAATCCACCATAACATACCACAACATTACATTATTTATAGCAACACCACATAGCACAATTTGCATAACACGGTACAATACAATGTAACATGCCTTACACACAACCAACATAACAAAACAGAGTACACATTGAGGAAATTTAACAATGCCCCAACATATCATAACACAACTTACATATACAACATAACGTACCATGTTACGCACAACATAACACAACACAACTCAGCTAATCATAACACACTATAGCATAACATAAACTATTACGTAATGGTATATAATATTCCACTGTATGACATAAAATCCCATAAAGTGGCATACATAACACACAACACACCATAGCGTACCGTTCCATAAAATGACAAAGCAACATAATTTAGCAGAGCACAGCACAACACAAAACAACATACCATCCCACAGCGTAACATGACAGAACAGCATAAAATCACACATCACATTAGATAATATGACGCAGCACAACACAAAACAAGATATCATAACACATCACACGACAAAACAACATATCATAACACAACAAAACAGAAAACAGCGTTAACATAGCACAGAACAACACAAAACATCATATCATAGCACAACATAACATACCACGAGAGAACACCATAACACAGCACAGCACAAAACAATATAAAATAACACTTCACAAATCAGAACATAACATACCATAACACATCCCAACAAAAAACAACATACCATAACACATCACACCACAAAACAGCATACCATACCACAGCACAAAAGAACATACCATACAACAACACACTACAAAAGAACATACCATATCACATTACAGCACACAAGAACATACCATACCACAGCACAGCACAAAACAACATACCATACCACAGCACAAAACAAAACAGCGTACCATAACACAACAACCTAACCAACATAATATAAAGAAGCTAGTTTGACCATATACACTCAAAAACTAGACTGGACGTAGTGTCATAACTAGCACAATAATCCACACTGGCCAGTACGACGAAAAGAGGCCACAAAAGAAATCCGACACATAAGCCTGCTGCCTTGCTGGCCGGTTGGGAAATAGCATATGACTATGATAGGAACTCCAGAAAACAACCTCGGTGAAAATCTGATAGACTGGCCACGGGCTATCCTGGTTTTAACGTGTCAATCTATTGAGGCTGGGAAGTGTATGCAGTGCTGACGATTAGCTTCTCCGAAATCGAAGAAATTGTGTTCGCATCAGCTGTTGAAAGAAACAGTCCAGTGAATCAGCTGACAGCATCGATTCATAGCTGGCTGCTTGCATCAGGGTCAGTAAACCAGAGCTGAACAGCACCGTATTACGCCTCTTAGCGGCGGCCCAGGAAGCAGACTGCACTATCGTAGTGTGGCTAAGAGAGTAGGGATGTCTTGGGGAATAGAGAAATAAGGTGAACGCAACAACAACAAAAAAGACTGGATTATGACATGGTCTTTTGACGCGACTGGTCCAGTCGTCTAAATGTACCATTGTCTTTTATTGTATTGTATAACAATATATTATCATCATCAAATAGCATATCCTTTGCAGAACATCGCTTCCATCACAGTCTGTCTGAAAGAAACTCTTTGTCTTGCCAAAACTCCAGCCTCGGCCACAGTCATACCCAGGCATTCTCGGATATACTGGTGTCATCGTCTTCTTATTCTACCTCTTGCCTCTTTTGCCTGGCAAAATACCTTCCATCACTGATCTATCAAGACCGTTATGTCTCTTGATGTGACCAACGTATTTAGATTTTCTTGCCAAAATGAAATTGATAAACCAATGTTCAACCTCTATGTTCAACTCTTGGTCATATTTGATTTTTTTCTCTGTCCATGCTATTCTGATGATCTTTCTGTAACATTTTGACTGGAAAGATTCGATTCTTTGTCTAGAAGTCTTGGTAATCGTCCATGATTCACTGCCGTAAGCTGCCACATGAAAAACACAGGCTCTCAAGACTTTCACTTTTGTTGTTTTTTTGGTGTTCTGTCATAATTTCTTCAGGCTGTTCAGTCTCTGCATTGCCATAGCTAGTCTTCTTCAGATTTATTTCGAGCATTTGCCATTTTTGTCAATTCTGTAGCCGAGATATTTAAAATGCGTGACCTGATCTATTTCCTCACCACCTACTGTAAATTTATGTTGACATCATGTTTAGTCGGTGGTCATTATCTTTGTTTTGTTTATGTTTATAAACAGGTTTAGATTTTTACTGTGTCCATTTTATATAAATATATATATATATATATATCGAGATAGAGGGACTGTATATTTCTAGATACTAATATGTAAGCCTGTCTGCAACTAGCAAAATTGTACTTCCACGCGGACAACTAATTTGGTTGATCGACACATTAATGCTCCTGGATTTGTGTAAATACAAGAAGAGGATGTAATCGGAATTATGTAAGTTTTCTACAAAAATGTCGACGATACGGTATAAGCTGCTAATGTTGTTTTTCTCCATCATCCAGAGACGTTATATAAGCTGATAAAAAGTAAAGGTTAGGAGATTTCCCTGGCCAGACATATGTATGGCTTTTTTCAGCAACATAAATATTTAATATTTATTAATCTTTTGGGGTCTGTTTGTGAGTGTGTGTGTATGTGTGTGTGTGTGTGTGTGTGTGGGGCGGGGGGGGGGAGAGGCTTATGGCTCAAATTTGCCCACTGTATTAGACATCCAAGAATGTAAAGAGACGGATGCTAGACAGCGGCAGCTTCTTACAATCAGATTTCTTCCTATTTCATGTACCTTCATATTGTTTCTTATCTTTACTATATTACCGGGAGCAACATGCTGGGCAGAAGTTGAGCTGTAGCTGCATTTTGAAAAAAACTTGTTATAGTATAATTTATCTTTTCTTTGATCATCTTATAAAATTGTATTACGTCGGATCGAATTCTTCTCTTTTCTAGACACTGTGGGCCTGTTTTTTCTGAGTCTTTCCTCATAACTGTAATTCTGGAATCCCATTATCAGTTTTGTCGCTTTTCTTTATATCCTTTCTAGCATGTGTATATCCCCTCTGCGATAAGGACTCTACACCTGTACACAGTACTCCATCAAGGTGTACCTAATGTTTTATACAGTTTGACTACCACTTCGAAATCCATGCACTTTGCAGGCGCTGGAGACCTGTATCAAACGCAATAGAGACTAAGAATAATTGTGAGACAGCAGTGCAGCACTTTAAACAAAAATAATTTTGCAGAAAAATAAAATACTTTTCTATTTGACCTACCATGTATATAGTTTAATCTATACTTGGATCTGCAACAAAAATCACACGCAGACCCTTGACTTGCGTCAATGTGCGACTTCTGCCAAACTACTCTGAAAATCGCCCTTTGATTTCTCTGAATACCATGTACTCCATCTTGTCAAAAAACATATAGCCTGGTTAAGCATGCACAAAAAAGTGGCGATATAAATTATTATCGCTGCACGCATTCTGACGCACGCCCACTACTTACCTAACATTTGTATGCAGATGGCATTCTTATCCTTGCCTCCAAATTGAAGAGCTCCTGGATGCTGTAACAAAGAAAACAAATAAAAATCGTTGTGAAACCCTGGTCGGGTTGTGGTTTTAATTCACGTTAAAGTATTTCTACATTTAAATTAATAAGAATATTTACGCAGGAATGACTGTACGTTAAATTGACCAGTTCGTTACATGGTGTATATATATATATATACGACGAACCTAAGGGGAAAAAATGCAATAATACTTTAATACTGTAATCCTGTCATTTTTTTCAGACACATTTTGCGCGCTATGCCAGGTAGCCAAACCTCGTCTAAGCTCATCTCTGTCCTTTGCCATTAACTTTCATGCCGGACCAAGGTCTTGTCGGACGTCATCTCTCCATCTCATTCGTGGACGCCCGATTATATGTGAAAAGCCACTATGGTGTAACTTTACCTTTTCATCTATTGTCAGCCATGCGTACCACGTGGCCTGCTCACCTGTACTTTCTCATCAATACCGTATCAATGACGTCATTGAAGCAGGTTTGGCTCTTGATGTCGGTATTGCGGATGTGCGTCTCGTAGTGAAAGTGACAGTGTTCTACGCTCCAACACTCGTTGAGTAGTTTGGAGCCGCACCATGTCTTTTTTTCGTAGGTTCCACACCTCGCAGCCATACACCGTGGCTGGAATGACCCGGCTGTTGAAGGTGTGAGCTCTCGCTTTGTTGTTTTTCATCTGTTGAAGTACAGTCTTGATGCGGTTGAAGCTGAACAACCCAGCAGCTAGACTTCGGGAGATTTCGTAATGCATGTTATGGGAATTCGTCATTTCTTGGCCTAAGTAGACTCAAGAATAGTTTCGGTAAAGTTACAGGTAGTTCATAGCAGAGTCTGGGAATGAAGCGTTAGAGACTTCATGATCTTCTTATATTTTGTCGTCTCACTTTCTACTGGGTTGTAGCCCAGTGTCGTTTCATTTTCTACCGGGTTGTAGCCCAGTGTCGTCTCACTTTCTACCGGGTTGTAGCCCAGTGTCGTCTCACTTTCTACCGGGTTGTAGCCCAGTGTCGTCTCACTTTCTACCGGGTTGTAGCCCAGTCTCGTCTCACTTTCTACCGGGTTGTAGCCCAGTGTCGTCTCACTTTCTACCGGGTTGTAGCCCAGTGTCGTCTCACTTTCTACCGGGTTTTAGCCCAGTGTCGTCTCACTTTCTACCGGGTTGTAGCCCAGTGTCGTCTCACTTTCTACCGGGTTGTAGCCCAGTGTCGTCTCACTTTCTACCGGGTTGTAGCCCAGTGTCGTTTCACTTTCTACCGGGTTGTAGCCCAGTGTCGTCTCACTTTCTACTGGGTTGTAGCCCAGTGTCGTCTCACTTTCAACTGGGTTGTAGCCCAGTGTCGTCTCACTTTCTACTGGGTTGTAGCCCAGTGTCGTGGCATGTATTTGTCTCTCGCCTCTCTCGTGGCCCGAGTAACATTTTTTCCCCATTTTACGGCAGTTCTCATTAACGCTTTCCATCTTTTCCTCGGTCTCCCTCTCGCTGAGGGACGCGTTACCTCAGTTCATAGCGAGCAATTTGTTATTTTCTGTGGTAACAGTGTGCCTCGCATGAGTTAGGGAAAGTAAAAACAGCAAGTAACGGCATTGGCCACCCACCTCTGACCGGCTGCGGTTTTGTTCAAACATTCTCCCGAATACTCATATTTCTGATTCTGGCTCTTCTAGTGGTGTTGTCGTTGGGGGCAAACTTTCGTTCCTGGGCCTTATTTAATGCTCATATCTGGAACTGGTAGCACCGGGCTGTGGTGAAGTTATTATTTATCATAATTTATTTTGCTTAGAAGGAAATCTTGGGGTGTCTTAGTAGTAGAGATAGCTGGCAGATGACACAATTTGCCTTCTGCACTCTCGTCTCAATCTCCTTATGTAGACTGCCATCATCAGTAAAAGCAGTTCCCAAATACCTAAATTTGTGTACCTGCTTAATTTGTGTTTCATGCATAAATATCAGTGACTTCCTGATGCTAAACTATAACTTGTTAACAAGGCGGAGCCACCACTTCCCTTCTGTGCAGCCATTTTGTTCTCTAGCATGGTTCTAGATACCAATTTATAACTGGATCGAGTGTTACACTGATGGAAGTTCAACCCGGTACCAGTACTGTGAAAGTGTTTTTCTCTATGCTAATCAAGCACTACTTGCACTGAATTGGCTGAAATATAAATACAAGTTTAACACCAATAACACAAATTAGACACAAACGTTATCCGACGTCTCGACCTAACTAAATTTTCGTTAGGAGTTGAACAGACGAAAACAACCGACACTTCTTCATCGTACGCAGTCAGACAGTAACCATTATTTTTTCGAAAAAAGCAGACGTCATCCTGAGGCTGTCGACACTGCCATAGAGCTTGTCTAGTGTTGCCACTGGTGATGGCCACATCTGCTCTCTCTGGTCCTCGTATGTTGGGCAGTTTTGCAGCAAGTGCTCAGCGGTCATTTTCCCGGTACCACACGGGCATTCGTCAGTGCCACCTATCTTCAATTTGTTGAATAGGTGGTACCTGAGTCTATTGTGGCCAGTGCGAAGTCTGAAGACCACGACCTGCTCTTTTCTGTTCAACTGGTAATAGGCATCGTTTTTGGTGTAACTAGTATGTTCGGTTTCCCATTTGGTCATGCATGTAGCTTTAATAAGCCGTTTTGACTCTTCGTATGTCATACTAGTATCAGATTGTGGTAGTTTTGCACCTTCTTTTGCCAATCTGTCTGCCTCCTCGTTGCCTTGGATGTTGCAGTGAGATGGAACCCACTGCACCACTACTCTTTTTGGTGCGGCCTGCTGGCATAGTTGACAGAGTACTGCTCTTAATTCATTAAGTTCAGTATTTTTCTGGCTTTTCAGTGCTGTGACTACGGCCAGGGCATCTGTAAGCAGGACTATGTGGCTTTCATTCCTTTTACCTGTCACCATTTCTTCCACTGCCGCCCTCAGTGCCTCTGCCTCCGCTCTGAAATTGCTTGTGTATTTTCCAGTAGCGAGTGACAGTGTTATTTTTCTGCCATTTGGTAGGCTCAGGAATGCTCCTGCCCCTCCATTCTGTGTTTTATTTGTTACGGAACCGTCGGTGTATGCATGGGTCTAGTCCATGCTTGGGTAGTTTTCCGTAATGAAACTCAGGGTAGTATCTCTTCTTTCTTTTTCAGACTGGCAGTTTTTGTTTCTAATACCTGGTATATTTTCTACCACCTCTGGAAATATATGCTGCCTCCAGGTAGGTTTTCGTACAGTAGGGATGGGCTTTGGTGTGGCTAGTGCGTTCATGGCGTCTTCGTGCATCTTTGCTTTGGCTATTTCTGCAAAGTTTCTTCGCTTTAGCTTCCCATTTCCGAAATGGTTTAGTCTCTGGTGCATTGGGTGGTCAGTCAGTCTTCTGAGTTTCTCTGCTTGCTGTTGGGCTCTGCAGTCTCTTCTGTCGGCTATGGATTGCAGTTTTGTAGTCTTTTCAAGTTCTACAACCGACACGAAATAATACTATTAATGTTCGCCTAGGCATCTAGGGCACGTTGCGTCGATCTATCAACTGCTGAGGCTTGTAGTCACGACTCGTTCAGTGCCGGCTCCTATCACGCCTCCAGCCGGTCGGTGGGAGATCGTTGTTACACTTAGCTGACTTGGACAATATCCGGTGAGCCGGAACTTCCCGATCCAGAGGGAACATGTGACCAACACAGACAGGCGACGGCGGACCAAAGTGTCCGAGATAGAGGGAAGACTCGTCTTTGCAGACACTTCGACATTACGGACGAGATCGAACCACTGGATACCGAGGATGCTGTCGCTGGTTACGGATATGGAAGACATCAAGTCTTGATATGTCCCGTTTAAGTAGGGTCCAAGTCTTTAAACCATACGGGATGAGAAGAATCATACAAGTCTGATAAATATAAATTTTGGATCCGAGAAATAAAAGCATTTAACTATTTATCCGGGATCAAGATACTCAGCAGCTCATAAAATGCAGTGGTCCGCAACTCATAGCTGGCTACCAGCGTCAGTGCCAACGTACCAGATCTGCCAAGACTCTTCTACGCCTCCTTGTGGCGATCCTGGATAGCAGTCGAGTCTGCAACAAAGTGAGCTGGTGGCTAAAGAGAAAGGCTCGAAGAAGGAAGGCTAACCCACTACTCAAAAATGTTTTCTGAAGTCGGATGTGTCCGATGGAAAGATGCAAATATCGCAGTCAAGCTATAAACTACGACACAACGCATTCCGTTCTCATGCTACTTGCAAAGACATTCTCATGGATTGGTAGCGGAAAACTGAGAACGAACGAACGAAGAAGAAGACGAAGAAGAAGAAGAAGACGGAGAAGAAGTATTTATCCCTAAAATCAGTACAATAATTCCATAGAATGCATGGTATGAAAAAAAATGCAATTAAGTAAATGATAAATGATTGACGAAGCGACAGCAACTTCCTGTACAATTGACATAAACCCAAAATACAAGGAACATCAACAAAACTCATTACCAGCTATGCTTTAAATACAATCAAAGTTATGCGTGTCTTTTACATAATGTGCTGACAAAATGTTTGATAGTGTAGAAGCCAGTTGCAAAAATGTAGGAGGTATACAAAGTACTGAATGAAAGAGATGTGCCACGAAGAAGGAAAATTGTGAGAGCAAATACGACAGTGGTCCTGAAACGTTAGGCTTCTAAGTGCCACGCTGACCTGTGTGCCAAGGAATTGGCGTGACGTTTTACAAGATAAAAATAGCAACAACACTTTGGCAGACGTTAACCGACGCCTCGGTCTAAATAGGCCTTAGTAATGGATTATGACAAACAATGTTTAAAATGTAAGTTGTATGCAACTAAACAATGTTTAATATGTAAATACACAATTTTGCATATGTAAGTTGCATGTAATTAAACAATATTGCATATGTAAGTTGTATATAATTAAACATTTAATATGTAAGTTGCATGTAAATAAACAAAATGTAATGTTGTATTTAATATAACAATATAAAATATGTAAATTGTATAAAACATTATTTAATTAGTAAGTTGTAAATAAACAAAAATGATTTAAAATGTAAGTTGTATGAAATTAAACAATATTTAATATGTAAGTTGTATGTTATTAAACAATACTTCATATGTAAGTTGTATTTAAGTAAACAATACTTCATATGTAAGTTGTATTTAAGTAAACAATACTTTATATGCAAGTTGTATTTAAGTAAACAATACTTCATATGTAAGTTGTATTTAAGTAAACAATACTTCATATGTAAGTTGTATTTAAGTAAACAATACTTCATATGTAAGTTGTATTTAAGTAAACAATACTTCATATGCAAGTTATGTGTAATTAAACAGTACTTCATATGAAAGTTGAATTTAAGTAAACAATACTTCATATGCAAGTTCTGTGTAATTAAACAGTACTTCATATGTAAGTTGCATGTAGCAAAACAGTACTTCATATGCAAGTTGCATGTAGCGAAACAGTACTTCATATGCAAGGTGCATGTAGCGAAACAGTATTTCATATGTAAGGTTCAAATAACCCAGCATAATGGTACATGGGAGGAATGAAGAGATACGATGTGAAAGTAGTAAAACTGGTCATGCTGAACTTTAAATAAATACAAGACAACACGAATTTATATTTGTCATGCGTATATTAACATTGGCGATAATAACATGAAAACAAACTAAATAAACAGTTAAAATTAATGAATTTTCTGTTGTTTAACATTCTGATTGTAATACAAGAAGAATTTGAGATGTGTCATCAAATTAAATTATATAATATTCAAACAAGTCCACGTTTTTCAATTAAAAACACTATAATTACATCACAAGGGAGATGCGAAATAAAAATAAAAGAAAATAAGAATGTTGGTAAACACAGATATCCAAGAAAAGAAAGTATTATTGGAATATGAAATATGAACGCAACATGCAATACATCAAATCTGACTGCACTGCAGGGTCGTTTAACTGAAACATTCGAAAAATGAAATGGGAGAGACGAATGTTTTATTCCTTGAAACATTATAAATGACAAACATAATATCCCATTACTAAACGAAAACATGAAAAAGCTGAGATAGGAGGAATATTGCAAGGAACCTATCATTCCGGTAGAAATAGACGATAATGACATATATTCACATCAAGATACAAGGAGATAGAAGAAATATCTTTGTCGAAGACGGATGCGTTGGACCAAAATGCAAATATCACAGTCAAGCTGTAAACTAGCTACACAGCGCATTCCGTTCTCCATACTACATCCTGCTCCTTGCAAAGCCCTGTTAAGAACTTGGTGGCGGGAGATTGAGAACGAACGCAGAAGAAGAAGAAGAACTACCATTCATAGCAGCAGAAGTCGAACAAGCTATCAAAAAGAGTCCACGAAACAAGGCACCAGGAATAGATGGTATTACAACAGAGGCCGTACAAGCCTGCGGAGACAGGGAGTGAAATGGCTGTCCAGAATAATGAATGTGACATGCACAACAGTAGACGTTCAGTAGGATTGACAAAAATCAATACTTATGCTCATTTGGATGAAAAAAGGAAACAAAAGATGCTGAAATATATAGAGGAATATCTCTCTTTAGACATAAGTAATATGTACGCGAAGATCTTGGAAAACAGAACTAGAAAAATAACCGAAAGACAATTAAGTGACACACAGTTTGGCTTCACAGAATGAAGAGCTTGCACATACGACATATTTACTTTCAGACAGATTTGTGAACAAACTATTGAATACAATTAGAAGCAGAACATCGTCTTTGTAGACCAGAAATAACCTTTCAACGAGTGGACAAGCAATGAGAGATGCTGGAAAACTATAAAGTGAGATGGCAATTATTAAAAAATATAATTGCCGTGTATAAAAACAGCCGCAGTACTGTGAGAACACCAATGGGCTCACTAAGTGGTTTGCAGTTAAGACAAGGGTAAGACAGAAATGTGTACTTTTACCACTTTTCTTCATTGTATACATGGATCACATCCAAGGAAGGCAGCAGGCGCGCAACTTACCCACTCCCGGCACGGGGAGGTAGTGACGAAAAAATAACATTACGGGACTCTTTCGATGCCCCGTAATTGGAATGAGTACACTTTAAACTCTTTAACGAGGATCTATTGGAGGGCAAGTCTGGTGCCAGCAGCCGCGGTAATTCCAGCTCCAGTAGCGTATATTAAAGTTGTTGCAGTTAAAAAGCTCGAAGTTGAATCTCAGGCGCAGGCGGGCGGTGCGGCTCGCGCCGGTTCATTGCCCGTTGTCTCATGCCCTACCGTCTGCCGGCTCTCTCCCGCGGGTGCTCTTCGCTGAGCGTCTCGAGTGGCCGGCGCGTTTACTTTGAAAAAATTAGTGTTCAAAGCAGGCTTCGTCTGCCTGAAAAATGGTGCATGGAATAATGGAATAAGACCTCGGTTCTATTTTGTTGGTTTTCGGACCCGGAGGTAATGATTAACAGGAACAATGGGGCCATTCGTATTGCGGCGTTAGAGGTGAAATTCTTGGATCGCTACTGCGAAAGCATTTGTCAAGAATGTTTTCATTAATCAAGAGCGAAAGTCAGAGGCGCGAAGACGTTCAGATACCGTCGTAGTTCTGACCATAAACGATACCGACTAACGATCCGCAGGAGTTGCTTCGATGACTCTGCGGGCAGCTTCCGGGAAACCAAAGTGTTTGGGTTCCGGGGGAAGTATGGTTGCAAAGCTGAAACTTAAAGGAACTGACGGAAGTGCACCCCCAGGAGGGGAGCCTGCGGCTTAATTTGACTCAACACGGGAAAACTCACTCGGTCCGGACACTGTAAGGATTAACAAATTGATAGCTCTTTCTTGATTTAGTGGGTGGTGGTGCATGGCCGTTCTTAGTTGGTGGAGAGATTTGTCTGGTTAATTCCGATAACGAACGAGACTCTAGCCTATTAAATAGTTCGCCGGTCCCTCGATGCGCCGGCGCAACTTCTTAGAGGGGCGGGTGGCGTTTAGCCACACGAGATTGAGCTATAACAGGTCTGTGATGCCCTTAGAGGTCCGGGGCCGCATGCGCGCTACACTGAAGGAATCATCGTGGATGCCTCCCTGGCCCGAAAGGGTTGGGAAACCCGTTGAATCTCCTTCGTGCTAGGGATTGGGGCTTGTAATTCTTCCCGATGAACGAGTAATTCCCAGTAAGCGCAAGTCATAAACTTAAAGGAATTGACGGAAGGGCACCACCATGAGTGGAGCCTGCGGCTTAAATTGACTCAACACGCCAATTATTAACAGACAGATTTTCTTTTTCGTTGGGTCTAATAGGGAACGTGTGCTGGAATTAGACCCTCGGAAGACAGGTCAGTCTTACCCTACTGATGACAGGTCGTTGCTACGGTAATCCTGCTCAATCCGAGAGGATTCGCAGGTTTCAGACATTTGGTTCACGTGCTTGGCTGAGAGCCAATGGCGCGAGGCTACCATCTGAGGGATTATGACTGAACGCCTTTAAGTCAGAATCCCGCCCGGATATGCGACGATATTCTTAGCACCACTGCGACTGGAGGCAATGATATGGTTGGGACCTGGGGATCGCGTCTCAGCCCGACCTGGTCGAGCCGCAGAAAGAAGTCTCTGCCGCTCCGCCGATCAAAGCGGGCGGGGAGCTGTCCGATGTTCACCCCATGCGACGTGGAGGTGTGAAATCATTTGTAGACGACTTAGGTGTCGCAAACAGTAGAGCAGCCACCTCGCTGCGGACTGTTGAGACTCAGCCCTCGATCATGAGATAGGTTCAAACACCAGGCGAACAACATCTCCGTGCCATGACCAGGCTTGTCTCCTGGCTAAATGCACTCTCACCTCGTTCTATACTTTTGTCTCCTATCAGTCATCCCAATGGACGCAAAATAGATCCAGGCCAGTGGACATTGCACATCTGCCCCTTTGTGACAACCTCCCAGGTGGCGGGAAATGCTAGGCGTACCATCACTGCAGAGGCGCCGAGAATAATAAAGGGGAGCAAAGAGATACCCGCACTCACATGTATATGCTACGTTTCTGGCAGGACGCGACGATCCTGGGACTCTCTGGACTACCTCTCTTCTGGGATACTAGAAAAACTAGTACATAAGTCCGTCATATCATATCATATCATCATCATCACACCCTTTCGACACGAGTGGGGAAGACTCGATAGTCTCGCAAGACAACTTTCCTAAGAGAGACAACTCTGACCTCAAACAACTTCTGCCTTGCAGATGGGCTGGGGACAGCCAAAGGCTAAGGAGGGCATCCTTACAGAAACGCCTGTTGAAATCGGATGAACTGGGCCACATGAACAGTGCAACGTAAATCGCTATATGATGACGTTACAACCTAACAGAAAAAAGTATGTAGCTCATCCTGTGGAGTCCCGCCAGGCAGCGAGAGTGCCGAGCCCCACACCTCGAAGGGGTCCACCTGATGATACTGGTGGTCACCCATCCATGTGCTGTGGAGTCAAGGCACAAGGAGATGGGACAAGAGCTAGTGACCAAAACTCAAGAGCCTAAAAATACTACAGTGGAACGCGGAGGGAGTCCTTAACAAAAAGGTTTCCCTAACAAATCGCCTGTGCGAAGGTAAGATAGACGTGGCATGTATCCAAGAAATGCACCTCAACAAAAACCACAGATTCTCAATCAGAGGATACCAGACCTTCCGTCTTGATAGAGAAGGTCACAAAGGAGGGATTCAGATACCGACACGAAACTGCATACCAAGTAGCGCAATATCTGTAAATCACACGGGACAAGCAGAAATTGTAGGAGTCGACATAATGACACAGGAAACGAAAACCCGTATATTCAACCTGTATGGCCCACCCAACAAAGACCTGTCGCTCTCGAGTATGGAAATCAAGGACTCCAGCTGCCTAGTGGTTGGGGACTTCAACAGTCACTCGGAGAGATGGGGATATTCAGATACAGACAGCAGAGGTGATGAAGTGGAAGACTGGGAGATAGACACAAAATCTCTATCTTATCAATAGACCGGACGACAACCCTAGCTTCTATTCTAGAACATGGCATACTACTTCCACTCCAGACTTGGCCTTCTCCGCGGGGGATATTCACCACAAAATAGATCGTCAGGTGCTCGACCAAGTGGCAGGTAGCGACCGCAGGTCAATTAGGCTAGAAATTGATATGGAAGTAGGCCCCCAGGAAGTAAAACCGCTGCCACGTTGGAACTATAGACGAGCCGACTGGGACATATTTGCAATGCTTACAGATGGACTGTGTGAAACCATCAACACACGAAATAACAATATGAAACCGATGGTGGAAAGCCTAAGCAAAGCAATACTGCAAGCAGCCACTGAAACCATCCCAAGAGGGGCAAGGAAAAACTACCAGCCATATTGGAATCGTCAACTGCAGAAAGCGGAAGACGAAGTCGCAAAGGCTAGGAACATGGCAGAGAGAGAGAGAGCAATCTATGGATGCAGATATCACCCTCAAGGCCATCACGGCGAAATACAAAAGAACACTGAACCAAATAACAAGAGACAGCTGGAAAAAACAAAACAGAAAGCCTCAATTTAGATAAAGAAGGAAACAAACTATGGAATTTAGTCAGAGCCATGAATGATGAAACTCCATCAAACAAACAAATTACCATCAAGCAGAGCGACAACATGCTTACCAGAAAAAAAAGCAGCAAACGCCTTTATAGAACATTATGCCAGAGCAAACCACATTGATGTCACTACAGACAGGCATACCGACTTTAGTGAAGAACAAAAGAGCCACGACAACATCAAGATGGTACCAGAGGAGCACATGATGGCAAAACTAACAATGAATGAAATGGATGAGGCCATGAGAACTTTAAAGAAAAAGAAATCGCCTGGAAAAGATGGGTTACACACGAAATGCTGATTGGGTTGAGCCAAACAGCAAAGAGGAAGTTACTATCAGTCCTGAACCAAAGCTGGAAAAGGGGAATTGTACCGCAGACACGGAAAGATGCTGTACTTATACCAGTACTAAAGAAAGAAAAAGATAGAACAGATCCAAATGGATACAGGCCTATCAGTCTACTGAGCTCTGTAGGCAAACTGATGGAGCATATGATAAACACCAGTCTGATGTGGCACTCGGAAGAAAAACACATATTAATTCCACAGCAAGCAGGATTTAGACAACACAGATCCACTGAGGATCAGATCACTCTCATAGAACAGGAAATAGAGGATGCTCACCAGGAGAAAAAGCATACAGTAGCGGTTTGGGTGGATCTAGAGAAGGCATTCGACAAGGTGTGGAAAGAGGATCTTAAAGTCAAGCTATGAAAAAGAGAAGTTTGTGGGAAAATGTACAGATGGATCAGCCACTACCTAGAAAACAGAACAGCCAGAGTTCAAGTACAAGGGAAGATGAGCAAAAAGGTGACACTTGAGCAGAAAGTACCTGAAGGGGGGTACTGTCACCCACACTTTTCCTGGTGTATATAAACAACATCACAGAGAATATACCAACAGGAGTCCACAGCTCCATGTTTGCAGACGATCTGACTATGTGGACCTCCGAAAAAAATCTCACCGTAGTAAACAATTGGATGCAGCAGGCCCTAACATCGTTGGAGGAGTGGGCGAACTCATGGCTGGTCAAAATAAACGAGGAAAAAAACATGTACGATATTCTCGCTTTCAAATAAACCACAGAACACCAAAATAAGTCTTAACGGCAAATATCATCTGCCAAACGACAACCCAAACTATTTGGGAGTCATATTTGATCGGCGCATGAAATGGAAAAGTCAGATCGAGAGAAACTGAATGAGAAAGAGACAAAGAATGGCAATCATGAGGAAACTTACTGGCACAAGCTGGTGAGCAGACGAAAGAATACTAAAGAAACTGTACACTGGAAGAGTGAGACCAGTTCTTGAGTATGCCTTTGCGGCATGGACAACAGCAGCAAAGGCAAACTTTGATAAAATTAGCAAACTTCAAAACCAAGCCATGAGAGTTATAATAGGTGGCATGAAGTCAACGCCAATTGTAGAACTTGAAAAGATTACAAATCTGCAATCCATGACCGACAGAAGAGACTGCAGAGCCCAACAGCAAGCAGAGAAACTCAGAAGACTGACAGACCATCCAATGCATCATGGACTAAATAGATTTGGAAATGGGAAACTAAAGCGAAGAAACTTTGCAGAAATAGCCAAAGCAAAGATGAGCGAAGACCCTATGAACACCGTAACAATACCAAAGCCCTTCCCTACTGTACGCAACCCCACCTGGAAGCAGCATATCATTCCGGAGGTGGTAGAAATTATACCAGGTATTGGAAACAAAACAGCAGGAGTATTCCTGAGCATACTAAATGGTAGAAAAATAACACTGTCAGTGGCAACTGGAAAATTCTCAAGCAATTTCAGAGCGGAGGCAGAGGCACTGAGGGCTGCAGTAGAAGCAATGCTGACAGGTGAAAGCAATAAAAGCCATATAGTCATTTTTATAGATGCCCTGGCTGTAGTTACAGCACTGAAAATCCAGAAAAATACTGAACTTAATGATCTAAGAGCAGTACTCTTTCAACTATGCCAGCAGTCCGCACCAAAAAGAGTAGTGGTACAGTGGGTTCCATCACACTGTAACATCGAAGGCAACGAGGAGGCAGAGAGACTGGCAAAAGAAGGTGCAAGACTACCACATCCAGATTCTAGTGTGACCTACGAAGAGTCCAACAGACCTATTAGGGGCAGATCCATGAGAAAATGGGAAACAGAACATACTGGCTACACAAAAAATGATGCTTATTACCAGTTGAACAGAAGAGAGAAGGTCGTGGTCTTCAGACTCCGTACAGGCCACAACAGGCTGAGGTACCACCTATTCCATAAACTGAAGATAGGTGGCACTGATGAATGCAGCTGTGGTACAGGGAAAATGACCGCTGAATATCTGCTGCAAAACTGCCCGACATACAAGGACTAGAGAAAGCACATGTGGCCATCACCAGTGGCAACACTAGACAAGCTCTATGGCAGTGTCGACAGCCTCAGGGTGACCGCTGCTTTCTTCGAACAAATACAAGTTGACGTCTGACAGCGTACGAAGAAGAAGAAGAAGAAATATACTTGGATCGAATAACAACTGAAGCAAAACCAGAAACCACCACAAAGAACGATCTCCTTTTCGCAAATGAATAGAGTCTCTTTCATTCAGATGAACATCTTAGAGTTCTTGACAATGTCTGCGATAGATATAATATGAGGATTAGTACAGCAAAGACTGAGACACTGAAATACAGCAGAATAGAGAAAACACTAAATATACATGTAAAAGAACAACACTTAACAAGTCAGTGAATTCAAATACTTGGGCAGCGTGTTCACACAAGATGGAAGGCTAGATAGAGAGGTGGAATCACGAACACATAAAGCTAATGCGGTTTCCTATCAGCTCTCAACATTACTAAGACACAAACATGTTCCAATGAAGACAGAGAGAAAGCTTATAAATGGTATTCATATACCAACTCTCTGCTACCAGTGTCAGACATGAACTCTCACTAAGGCACAATAAAGAAATATCATGGTACGCGAAATGATGTGTTTAAGAAAGGCTGTCGGGGTCATAAGGT